>CM076675.1:104572450-104657450 GCA_038501925.1 Xenopus petersii | reverse complement strand
TTAAACAGCAGTTAATGTACAAATAATGATAATAAACAATTGAAAATATGTATTTACTGTAATATATAGTGGGAAGTTCTTTAGAATTATATTTTTTTTTTAAATGCAAAAGAATAGTTTTTGGGTGGAGGACCCAAAGTAAAAGAGAGCAAATTAGAGGAAACTGCCAATAGAACTGCACATAAGTACTACTTTTAAATACAAAAGGCCCACATTACACCAGGCATTTGTATCAACACGTCGACTGTGCCACAGTCCTCTAAATACGAATCTTAAAATGTGACTCTTCAAAAACAAGAGTACAGCAAATGAAAATGATAGTGAACAAAATTACAGGCAATAATGGGATAAAAATGTCTAACAATACAATTACTGCTTCTTGCGTCCTTGGTAATATTTTTTTTAATATGGTAAACATTATTCACCATGTGTAAATATATCTTCTCACTAGCTCTCAGAATAATCATGTGTAAATAAATTACTCATAGAACTAGAAATACATATGTTAAACCCTTGGCCAAGCTCACACGGAAGGGACAACCTGCCTCATAAAAGGTAACTAACTGGTCTCACAGCAATATCATTCATCCTGTACAATATGAAGAAACAGTGTTTTTTATTTATTTATTTATTTATTTTTTCAAATAAATATTCATTCAATGAACTGCAAATTGACAAATACATTCATCAAAGCAGTAAAAACCTGTAAACTAATGAATCACACAGAGTGGCAACATTTTCAAGACACAGACTCTAGTTTCTTAATGGCCTTTTTTGAAGCTTTCAGCATTTCTTATAGTAGGGAAAATAATTACAATTACCTAAAAACACAACTGGCACGAACCATTGGACAGCTGGCAAGAATAGAACATAGTGTAGCTGCCTGGCATTCCATTCATGAGGGTACCAATAAAAGGACAATTTTCTCCAGTGCTGTGCAAGCCATGCCAGCAAATTCATTGAAGGTCAACTTCGTAGCTTAGCATACTATATTTATTTTGCTGCCTGACAAATTGTTGGCAGTATCAGGGCAGGAATAGGGGAATGTTAATAAGGCCCTCGAACAGGGAAAGAATGAAACAAGGAGATACAGCAATAAGAAAGAAATAGCATTAATGCCACTTTAGACAATATGTACTCGCATTTAACTGTGTTTGACATAGAGTGGATTTCATACATGGTCTATCTTAGATGTACTATGGATTTGCTTGCTAATACACTCAGCACTGCAATTAAGTAAAACTTGCCATGTCATAATTATAGCTAAAAATCTAATCCTAAACCCTGGCTTTGTTATAATTAGAGATGGCGCGAACTGTTCGCCGGCGAACTTGTTCGCGCGAACATCGGGTGTTCGCGCTCGCCGGAAGTTCGCGAACGTCGCGCGACGTTCGCCATTTTGGGTTCGCCATTGTTGGCGCTTTTTTTTGCCCTCTCACCCCAGACCAGCAGGTACATGGCAGCCAATCAGGAAGCTCTCCCCTGGACCACTCCCCTTCCCTATAAAAACCGAAGCCCTGCAGCTTTTTTTCACTCTGCCTGTGTGTGCTGAAGAGATAGTGTAGGGAGAGAGCTGCTGCCTGTTAGTGATTTCAGGGACAGTTGAAAGTTTGCTGGCTAGTAATCGTTTTGATACTGCTCTGTTATTGGAGGGACAGAAGTCTGCAGGGGTTTGAGGGACATTTAAGCTTAGGTAGCTTTGCTGGCTAGTAATCTACCTTCTACTGCAGTGCTCTGTATGTAGCTGCAGTGGGCAGCTGTCCTGCTTCTGATCTCATCTGCTGACTGCTGCAATAGCAATAGTCCTTGTAAGGACTGCTTTTATTTATTTTTTTGTTGTTTTACTACTACTACTACTACTATAAGAGCCCAGTGCTATTAGTCTAGCAGTGTTGGGGAGTGGGACTGGTGTGCTAATCTGCTGCTCCTAGTAGTTCAGCAGCACCAACTTTAATTTTTTTTTTTTTAATATTCATTCTTTTTTTATTTAACTTTTTTTATTTTACTACCGCTGTAGTAGTGTATAAGTTGACCTTTTAGGCATTATTTGCCCTGTAGGCATTTTTTGCCCAGTGTGTTATTCAACCAACTGCTATCTAGCTGTGTGACCGTGTTCACATTCTGTCTAAATATCCATAATATTACCGTCTCCAGAAAAAGCACCGGAGTGACTTTTTTCAAGCAGCCATAATAAATTTTACGTAATCCGTATCCATCGCTGTAGTAGTGTATAAGTTGACCTTTTAGGCATTATTTGCCCTGTAGGCATTTTTTGCCCAGTGTGTTATTCAACCAACTGCTATCTAGCTGTGTGCCCGTGTTCACATTCTGTCTAAATATCCATAATATTACCGTCTCCAGAAAAAACACCGGAGTGACTTTTTTTCAAGCAGCATTCTTATATTTTACGTAATCCGTATCCACCGCTGTGTATACGTTGACCTTGTAGGCATTATTTGCCCTGTAGGCATTTTTTGCCCAGTGTGTTATTCAACCAACTGCTATCTAGCTGTGTGACCGTGTTCACATTCTGTCTAAATATCCATAATATTACCGTCTCCAGAAAAAACACCGGAGTGACTTTTTTCAAGCAGCCATAATAAATTTTACGTAATCCGTATCCATCGCTGTAGTAGTGTATAAGTTGACCTTTTAGGCATTATTTGCCCTGTAGGCATTTTTTGCCCAGTGTGTTATTCAACCAACTGCTATCTAGCTGTGTGCCCGTGTTCACATTCTGTCTAAATATCCATAATATTACCGTCTCCAGAAAAAACACCGGAGTGACTTTTTTTCAAGCAGCATTCTTATATTTTACGTAATCCGTATCCACCGCTGTGTATACGTTGACCTTGTAGGCATTATTTGCCCTGTAGGCATTTTTTGCCCAGTGTGTTATTCAACCAACTGCTATCTAGCTGTGTGCCCGTGTTCACATGCTGTCTAAATATCCATAATATTACCGTCTCCAGAAAAAACACCGGAGTGACTTTTTTTCAAGCAGCATTCTTATATTTTACGTAATCCGTATCCACCGCTGTGTATACGTTGACCTTGTAGGCATTATTTGCACAGTGTTTTCTTCAAACCGCCATCTAGCTGTGTGAGCTTGTTCACATTTTGTCTAAATATTGATAATATTATCGTCTCTAGAAAAACCACTTGAGTTACTTTTTTTCAAGCAGCATTCATATATTTTACGTAATCCGTATCCACCGCTGTAGTAGTGTATACGTTGATCTTGTAGGCATTATTTGCACACTGTTTTCTTCAAACTGCCATCTAGCTGTGTGTATTATCGTTTCCAGAAAAACCAACTGAGTTTTTGTTGTTGTTGTTTTTTTAAAAATAATGCCAGGCAAAGGCAGGCCGCCACGCAGAGGCCGTGCTAGGGGCCGTGCTGCTATGCAATCCTGTGGCCCTAGCAAATTGCCCAGTTTTAAAAAGCCAATGACCCTGAACTCCCAAAATGCTGAAGAGGTAGTTGACTGGCTTACACAGCACACCCCATCCTCTACCGTTTCTAACTTTACCACAACATCCTCCTCATCCTCCACTGCTATGGCCACCCCACGTAACACTTCCTCCACCACCGGTGCCCCTTCTTCACTGGAGTCAGAGGAGTTATTTTCCCATGAGTTTCTTGAACTGAGTAATGCGCAACCATTATTGGCAGAAGAAGATGAAGGAGATGAGGACGTTACACCAGATTTAATTCTGGCAGAGAACACGACAGAGATGGACATAATGATGAGTGATGAGGAGGAGGAGGAGGTCCCCGCTGCTGCTTCCTTCTGTGATGTGTCAGAAGAAATTGATGCATCTGAGGAGAATGATGATGAGGAGATTGATGTTTTGTGGGTGCCTAGTAGAAGAGAGCAAGAGGAGGGTAGTTCAGATGGAGAGACGGAGAGTCAGAGAGGCAGTAGGAGAATAAGACTTAGAAGAAGCAGGGAGGCCAGCCCGCAGGGATCAGTAGGGCAACAACATGTATCGGCACCTGTGTTCAGCCGGCCAACGCACCCGCCATTGCCGCCAATGCCGCCAACTTCTACTGTTACCGCCAGATCGCAGACTTCCAAAAAGTCAGCAGTGTGGCATTTTTTTAATGTGTGTGCCTCTGACAAAAGCATTGTAATTTGCAATGAGTGCAGTCAGAAACTGAGCCTTGGTAAGCCCAACAGCCACATAGGTACAACTTCTATGCGAAGGCACATGAGCGGCAAGCACAAAGCACTTTGGGAGCAACACCTCAAAGGCAACAGGCAAACTAAAAGCCACACTCCTTCTGGTCCAGCATCTTACTGCTCTACCTCTGCTCTCCTTGACCCATCTGAACCACCCTCCACTCCGCCTTCCACCTTGACCACCTGTTCCCATTCCCAGTCATCTGCCACCAGCCAAGTTTCTGTGAAGGCCATGTTTGAGCGTAAGAAGCCAATGTCTGACTGTCACCCCCTTGCCCGGCGTCTGACAGCTGGCTTGTCTGCACTCTTAGCCCGCCAGCTTTTACCATACCAGCTGGTGGACTCTGAGGCCTTCCGCAAATTTGTAGCAATTGGGACACCGCAGTGGAAGGTACCCAGCCGCAATTTTTTTTCTAAAAAGGGAATACCACACCTGTACCAACATGTGCAGAGCCAAGTTACCGCATCTCTGTCACTTAGTGTTGGGCCAAAGGTCCATATGACTACTGACGCATGGTCCTCCAAGCATGGTCAGGGCAGGTATGTCACCTACACTGCCCACTGGGTGAACTTGGTAATGGCTGGGAATGGGAAGCAGGGAATGGGTAGCTCAACAACAACAACAACAGTGGAGTTGGTGTCACCGCCACGGATTGCACGCGGTTCTGCCACCACCTCTACTCCTCCATCGCTCTCTACCTCGTCTTCTTCCTCTTCTTCTTCTTACTCTGCTGCTGGGTCCTCCTTCTCCTCCTCCACACCTGTGCACCCCCAGCTCCCCCTAGGCTATTCGACGTGCCAGGTACGCCGTTGTCACGCTGTCTTGGGGATGACGTGCCTGGAAAGCAAAAACCATACCGGATCTGTACTCCTGTCATCTCTGCAGTCACAGGCCGATCGGTGGCTGACCCCACACCAACTGCAGATCGGAAAAGTGGTGTGTGACAATGGAAGCAATCTGTTGGCAGCGTTGAGACTGGGAAATTTAACACATGTGCCCTGCATGGCACATGTGTTAAATTTAATAGTCCAACGTTTTGTCTCCAAGTACCCAGGATTCCAGGACGTTCTCACCCAGTCCAGAAAGGTGTCGGCCCATTTCAGACGTTCCTACACAGCCATGGCACGCCTTGCTGACATTCAGCAGCGCTACAACATGCCAGTCAGGCGTTTGATTTCTGACAGCCAGACTCGCTGGAATTCAACGCTCCTTATGTTGGAACGTCTGCTGCAACAACAAAGGGCCGTCAACGAGTACCTTTTTGAACTGGGTGGTAGGACTGGATCTGCAGAGCTGGGGATTTTTTTCCCCCGTTACTGGGTGCTTATGCGCGATGCCTGCAGGCTCATGCGACCTTTTGAAGAGGTGACAAATATGGTCAGTCGCACCGAAGGCACCATCAGCGACCTAATACCCTTCGCTTTCTTCCTGGAGCGTGCCGTGCGACGAGTGACAGATGAGGCTGTAGACCAGCGTGACGAGGAGCTGGAAGCGCACGATTTATGGTCGCAATCACCAGAACGAACCCAGGCACCTGCTGCAACGCAGGGAGAGGTGCCAGAAGTGGAGTCAGAGGAGGAAGGTGGCTTTGTGGAGGAGGAGGACCAACAGGAGCAGGCTTCCCAGGGGGCTAGTGGTGACCTTTTGGGGACCCCTGGTCTTGTACGTGGCTGGGGGGAGGAGACCGTGGATGATGCAGTCCTTGATAATGAGGAAGCGGAGATGGATAGCTCTGCATCCAACCTTGTGAGAATGGGGTCTTTCATGCTGGCATGCCTGTTGAAGGACCCCCGTATCAAGAGGCTTAAGGAGAAGGACCTGTACTGGGTCGCAACGCTACTAGACCCTCGGTACAAGCATAAAGTGGCAGAAATGTTACCAACATACCACAAGTCCGAAAAGATGCGGCATTTACAAACCAGCCTGCAAAACATGTTGTACAATGCTTTTAAGGGTGATGTCACTTCAGGAACTCATCAACATTCCAGGGGCAGAGGTGCCAGTAATCCTGCCACGAGCACACCTGCAAGGACAAAGCCCTTTGGCCGGTCTGTAACATCAGACATGCAAATGTTTTTCTGTCCAAGGCAGCGCCACAACCCTTCTGGATCCACCCTCAAAGAACGCCTCGACCGGCAGGTAGCGGACTACCTGGCATTAACTGCAGATATCGACACTCTGAGGAGCGATGAACCCCTGGACTACTGGGTGCGCAGGCTTGATCTGTGGCCAGAGCTGTCACAATTTGCCATGAACCTCTTGTCTTGCCCAGCCTCAAGTGTGCTCTCAGAAAGGACCTTCAGTGCAGCAGGAGGGATTGTAACTGAGAAGAGAACTCGCCTAGGTCACAAAAGTGTCGATTACCTGACCTTTATTAAAATGAATGAGGGGTGGATCTCGGAGGGTTACTGCACGCCGGAAGACTTGTTCTGACTTCTATGCAGCTGTCCTTCTCTTCAAGCCTCATGACTCCACACACAGCTGTCCTTTAGCGTCCTCCTCCCTCCGCCACCGTTACAAACTAGGGTGCAAACCCTACTGGTTTAATTTTTTCTGGCCTCTGTGCTTCAGTGGCTGCGTCCAAAAAAACGGGGCAAACAATGTCTACAAGGTCAACGTATGGCGAAAAATTACTATTTTCAGCATTTATATGGCATATTTTTTCTGGCAACTGTGCTTCAGTGGCTGCGTCCAAAAAAATGCATATTTTCTGCATTTATATGGCATAATTTTTCTGGCCTCTGTGCTTCAGTGGCTGCAACCAAAAAAATGCATATTTTCTGCATTTATATGGCATAATTTTTCTGGCCTCTGTGCTTCAGTGGCTGCAACCAAAAAAATGCATATTTTGTCCATTTATATGGCATAATTTTTCTAGCCTCTGTGCTTCAGTGGCTGCAACCAAAAAAATGCATATTTTCTGCATTTATATGGCATAATTTTTCTGGCCTCTGTGCTTCAGTGGCTGCAACCAAAAAAATGCATATTTTGTCCATTTATATGGCATAATTTTTCTAGCCTCTGTGCTTCAGTGGCTGCAACCAAAAAAATGCATATTTTCTGCATTTATATGGCATAATTTTTCTGGCCTCTGTGCTTCAGTGGCTGCAACCAAAAAAATGCATATTTTCTCCATTTATATGGCATAATTTTTCTAGCCTCTGTGCTTCAGTGGCTGCAACCAAAAAAATGCATATTTTCTCCATTTATATGGCATAATTTTTCTAGCCTCTGTGCTTCAGTGGCTGCAACCAAAAAAATGCATATTTTCTCCATTTATATGGCATAATTTTTCTGGCCTCTGTGCTTCAGTGGCTGCAACCAAAAAAATTTATATTTTCAGCATTTATATGGCATAATTTTTCTGTCAACTGTGCTTCAGTGGCTGCGACCAAAAAAATGCATATTTTCTGCATTTATATGGCATAATTTTTCTGGCCTCTGTGCTTCAGTGGCTGCAACCAAAAAAATTTATATTTTCAGCATTTATATGGCATAATTTTTCTGGCAACTGTGCTTCAGTGGCTGCGACCAAAAAAATGACTATTTTCAGCATTTATATGGCATATTTTTTCTGGCCTCTGTGCTTCAGTGGCTGCGGCCAAAAAAACTGGGCAAACAATGCCTACAAGGTCAACGACGTTGACCTTGTAGGCATTGTTTGCCCAGTTTTTTTGGCCGCAGCCACTGAAGCACAGAGGCCAGAAAAAATATGCCACATAAATGCTGAAAATAGTCATTTTTTGCCATACGTTGACTCAACGTATATGGCAAAAAATGACTATTTTCAGCATTTATATGGCATATTTTTTCTGGCAACTGTGCTTCAGTGGCTGCGTCCAAAAAAACTGGGCAAACAATGTCTACAAGGTCAACGTATGGCGAAAAATTACTATTTTCAGCATTTATATGGCATATTTTTTCTGGCAACTGTGCTTCAGTGGCTGCGTCCAAAAAAAACTGGGCAAACAATGTCTACAAGGTCAACGTATGGCGAAAAATGACTATTTTCAGCATTTATATGGCATATTTTTTCTGGCAACTGTGCTTCAGTGGCTGCGTCCAAAAAAACTGGGCAAACAATGCCTACAAGGGCAACGTATGGCAGTTGTTTAAAGAGAACAGTAGATTACTAGCCAGCAAAGCTACCTAAGCTAAAATGTCCCTCAAATCCCTGCAGACTTCTGTCCCTCCAATACAGAGCAGTATCAAGCAGATTACTAGCCAGCAAACTTACTATCATCTGTCCCTGAAATCACTAACAGCTCTCCCCCTACACTATCTCTTCCAAGCACACACAGGCAGATTTTTCAGATACATTTTTGCCCTTGATCCCCCTCTGGCATGCCACTGTCCAGGTCGTTGCACCCTTTAAACAACTTTAAAATCATTTTTCTGGCCAGAAATGTCTTTTTTAGATGTTAAAGTTCGCCTTCCCATTGAAGTCTATGGGGTTCGCGAACCGTTCGCGAACCGCTCGCATTTTTGCGCAAGTTCGCGAATATGTTCGCGAACTTTTTTTCCGACGTTCGCTACATCCCTAGTTATAATATATAAAAAAGAAACCAAATCCTTAGTATCCTAAAAGGGATTTCAAATTATTCTAAATGCTCCTCCGTTAATGTCTCTCTATATCCAATACTGAGAACACTCTGCTAGGCACATCTATGAACATGTTAAGTAAGAAGGCACAAAATTCAAGGTGAAATGATATTTGGTATGTAGTGGCATCTCCTGTTCTATAATTGACCTGCTGCCCTCCAGATATCATAGAACTACAAATGCTAGAATCTGCTGAGCACTGAAGTCAATTAGTACATGGTCCATGCCTTGAGTTTCAGTTTAGCATCACCTGATATAACTAGCCTAAACTGCTCTTGCCTAATCAGAAAGACCTTGGATGATGGAAATATTCATAGTTGTACTGCGGCTTTTTTACTTTGCAACTGGACAATTCTTGTCCTAAGAAAGAAGTTTTCTGAAAGCCTATATTAACAGGGCACAACAAAACAACCAGAATTATTACATTCACTCTGTATTACAATTAAAAGTTCAGTGTGTCAAATACAAAGCTTTTTTTCGAATATATTATATTTTTAAATGTTTTGGTCATTTTAAAGTCATTTGGAAACAAAATTGCTGTTGAAAGCAAGATCTTTCTGGTTGTTTACGTACTCTGCACCTCTTGTCCTGACTATGCCACCGGAAAAAGAGAATTTCTACTGCCAGCGATGCACTGGCCTGTCCACTCGCATCGGACAGATATCAGTGCAGAAACACAAAATTGTGGATTTTCCTCCAAAATCTACTCCGTGAGTGCAGAAGGGAGCAAGACACAGGCCTTGTTTACAATGCCCCAAACAGTGTGCAGAGTGAAAAAGATTCCTCAATAACTTTGTGGGACATGTGAAGAATGGCGGCAGACCTATGGCTTTCAGAGTACAGAGACCTGCAGCATGCCCCATAAATCAAGCATTCACTGAATTAGTCAGCACTTGATCTAAGATGGGCAGGGATGGAGGCATGTAGAAATCTCCCCCACCTGCCCTCTATCTGCCCCTAACTTAATTTTCATGCACACGTTAAGGAGTTCCAGGAGATGACATCCATTCACATTTGGATTATATCCCCCTCCATCTTAGTCCTGCTGGAATTCACTTTGACACCTCAGTTAAGGAAAGAAATTGCTAGTCGAAATATTTTAAACTTTCTCAGTTAATCTAGTACAGGGGTGCCCAAAAGGTAGATCGGTATCTACCAGTAGACCTTTAGGGTTGGGGCAGAGGGGCAGATTCGGTAGATTTATTCGCCTGGCAAATAATTGCCTCTTCTGCATGGTGACGATCTCCCCGAACTGCCTTCCGTCTGCTTGAATGAAGACTTGCCTGCGCTAATGCATTTGCGGTGCTTTGATTTCCGAAGTCGCCCGAAGTTTCCTCGTGAGGCAACTTCGGGCGACTTCGGAAATCAAAGTGGCGCGAGTGCATTAGCGCAGGTGATTCTTCATTCAAGCAGACGGAAGGCACCACGCAGAAGAGGCCAGGCGACTAAATATCCCCGAATCTGGCCATCAGCCCCAACACTTAGGTGGTGATCAGTAGATCTCAAGTAAACAAACAGCTTGTCTAAATCCCCCTCCTGTTTCATTCTTTCCATTCAGATATTTTTTTTATATTAAGGTTACAGAAGAAATAGATGTTTGAATATAACAATACACATTTTCTCATCAATATTTAAGTAATATTTTGAATGGAATAAAATGCTAAAATTAATATCCAAATATGACTTTTAAAAATTAATATTCAAAAAGTCTAATGATTCAGTTAATTAACTTAACCCAATTTCAAAGCAAAACCAGTTCTGTGCTTCACAGTACTTACATTTGTAATGCTACATGAGCCTACTTAACTAGAAAGCAGGTTGGAATAGCACAAGAGTGCAGGGACAATCATCTCGATTTGTGAGAACACATCAGACGCTAGCACAAAAGCATACCCAAAGCTGTCTAAATATACTGCACACAGCATATATGTTGGAGACCAACAGCAATACAAGAAAAGCCTGTTTAAAAGATATGTGCATGTGATTATCATTCAGTAGTGAGCAGCAGGGAATAAAACAAGGTTATATGCTTTAAAACACGGATATCAAACTTGAGGCACTCCTGTATCATCAAATACGAACAGCTAAATATGCCTTTCCATGAGCTGCAAAATAAAATGCCTGCAATTTTGTCTGACTGAATTGCCTTTTACATCAGTTTTCATTTAGAAAATGCAGAACGCAGCCTCCAAGGAACAACAGCCACTGTATGCATATTTAAACTTCAAATTGTTAAACTAACAAACTGACCACTATTTGCTTATGCCATGGTCGTTTATTTGAAGTTCAGCTAATTTATCCCTAAAAAGCAAGACTACAGTTAAAAGCAGCAAAACTTAATGCTGGCTAATACCATTAATATATTAAAAGAAGGCATTACTCACTAGCAGCTAAATACTACATGCACACAAATACTATAATTTGGATCACCATTAAGTCTGCTAAGAATCATTTAAACATAATAACATGAACATATACTTAAACATAATAAAAGTTCAAGTACAATAATAAAGTTAATGATAGGAATTTACAGAGACAATAGAGACAGAACACAGTAAAACACAGCAGTGGTATCCTAGTTTGCAGTTTTCCATTTCCTTTCAATCGGTCATACAGACAGGTAAATTCACAGTTGGGAAACTAAAGGTGAGTGACAAAGAATTGAAATCCTAAGAACAGCTCTGGAACTGGGAAGGACGAGAAGCAATGATGAAGAAATATGCTATACAAATATACCATAAAATTTAGAAGCAACAAAGAACCACATATATTTTGTAGTAAAGCTGTTAGAATACTTACTTGCTATCTACTTTTCGAACATTTTTGTCTTGTGTTCCTAAGCTACTAAACCCATATTTCTCTGTATTGAGTATATTGTATAATGTTACAATTTTTGCAGATGATATGAAATGGCGCCGAACTATAAGTTCCATGCAGGATGCTTCCTTGCAGTGATCTGACTAAATTGGAAAACTGGGCAGCAAACTGGAAAATGAGGTTCAATGTTGATACATGCAAGGTTATGCACTTGGGCAAAAATAATATAAATGCAAGATAGCAGGAGATCTTTTTTCCCTTAAAATGGATCACAGCACCAGAGAACACCCTTTTAAACAGAACTTTCAATTGAAGCAGTGTAGATGGTTCTTCACAGCGAGGTTGTGCATTGTACTGCTGGGTGATGTTGTGATGGCTGATTCTGTTAATTCCTTTAAAAGGGACTCGTATGATTTGTTGTACAAGCATAATATTCAAGAAATACATTGATACTAAAATCCACAAATAATATCGATATCAATACCTCAAGTATTCATGTATTTATCTCTTTATCTATGTACAACTGTGACAATGCAGTCTGTGTTTCACTATTCTTTCCTTTCCAGTCACTGCTCTGCTGATTACATGGGTAAATATTTTGTGTGATTTCCTCAATCCTTGAAAACCACCACCACTATATTTTGCAGACTCCTCCTTTTCAGTCAGCCAAGTATGTGTAGTGATAAAATGGAAGGGAATGTGGTTTCCCTGCATATTTGAAGAATCAAGGTAGCCCATAAGTATGTTAAACATTAACTATGTATTGGACAGAGTTCCAGGCTAAGCAATTTGCAGCCGAACCAAAACAAATGTCACATATGCTTCTATGTTTCTTAGGCAGTATCCCTTTCTTCCTCTGTTGCCCCTTTCTTAATGAAACACATATACAGAACAGAGAACACACTGCTAGGCTCCTCAACAGAGAAGCATGTTCAAAACACAGGTCTATAAGCATGTTATGTGGGAGGGAGAAAGAGGAAGGTGAACCAATATATGGTATGTAGTAGCATCTTCTGTTCTACTGACTTGCTGCTCTCCAGATGTTACAGAACTACAAATTCTAGAATCTGCTGAGCACTGAAGTCAATTAGTACATGGTGGATGCCTTGAGTTTCAATCTGGCATCAGCTGATAAAACTGCCCTGAAAATACTCTTGCTTAATAAGAAAAGGTTTGGATGATGGCCATGGCAATAAGAAAGATGTTTTCTGACTACCCTATATAAGAAGGAAACAATAAAGCAGACACAATTATTAAAGTTGGTCTGTATGTCAATTAAAAGCTTAGTATGTCAAGTACATTTAAAAAGGGACCTCCACCAAAAAGCTTTTTTTAGTCTGCATAATGAAAGAAAATATCATTCTAATCAGATTTCAAATATACTATATATTAATTACAATTTTCAGTGTTAGTAACAATCAAAACTAATGAAAGCAAGATCTGTCTGGCTGTTTAGATTCTCTGTACTTCTTATCCTTACTAATGAAGTTGCCTCACGAGGAAACTTCGAGCAACTTCAGAAAACGAAGTGCTGCGAGTGTCATAACGCAGGCGACTCTCATTACAGCCGGCGCAGGAGAAGAGGAAGGGGTTCGGGGAGATTAGTCACCTCAAAGAAGATTAGTCGCCGGGCGCTTAATCTCCCCGAATTGCCTGGTGTGGACTAAGCCTAAGTGAATTTATATAATTGTGTCCCTATATACAAACTGGTTGCCATCTTGTGCAATTCCATTGATGCTTGTTAATTCAATCCTAATCCTTGCTTACTAGATAGTGAAGGTTCTTTGATTCTTATTCTATGATAAAATGAGTGTTATGCTTAATGCAAGACAATAGTAGCTAAAAATAGTTAATAGGTAATAGAGACAGAATTTCTCTGAATGTTTGTTCCAGTATCACGCAATGTGTGTAACATCACACAGTGAATAGTTAGCAATCTGACTGTGTGATGTGCTATAGAACTGCATACCTGCCTTCCTTCTACAGCAAAACATTTACATTTTTGCAAACTCTGAATGCAAAAATCACAAAAAATTCAGACTTTTACATTTTTCGGGAATTTATTAAACCCCGAGGATGGAAAAGTCAGAATCTGAAAATTTGGCATCTCAGACCTGTCGAGTTAGAAAAAAGTCAATGGGAGGAGTCCCAATGATTTTTTTGATGTGTGCTGGGTTTCGTGCAATACCCCGAAGTCTGGTGGAAAAATCCAAAAAATTCGTGAAATTCTGATTTTTCCCGTAAAGCAAGTTTTCAGGAAAATGTAATAATATATAAGTCTAAAAAAACCCGAGCGGATTTGATTGGAGTTTGTAAAAGAAAATATTGAGAAATTCAGACTTCGATAAATAACCCCCTAAATGTATGTATAACTTTATTTGTAAAGTGCTAAAGAGCCGCAGCGCTGGACAATGCATAAAAGTACAATATATATATATAATTGTTCAAGTACCCGCACTCTTGCTCCAAAAATCAATATTGGGTGCTATGGTCATGTATAATATAAAGCCTTCTGAATGGACCCGCACTCCACAAAATTCATGTGATCAAACAATTTTATTAAGCATCACTCGTGTCAGATTGCTAACTATTCACTGTGTGATGTTACACACATTGCGTGATAAAAGTATACATGGGGGAAGACAAATCACACAATGAATATATACAGAGCCCTGAATATATACAGAGTAAATGTCCATATCTAGTCCTTAATTGTAGTTTAGCTGCTACTGCATCTTGCAAAATAAATTTAAAAACTGTCAAGGTGCTGGGGGTTTGTAATGGGCAAAGGTTGAGGCCAGCATAAAGCATACTACAGTCTGTGGAATCCAATCATTGATACTTGTACCATTGTCCAACAACTAGTCTATGATAATAGAAACTGTGTAATCAAATAATGCAGCAATATGGATGTGACTTATAACATCAACTGATTTTCAAACATTTAAAAAAAAAAAAAAGATCCAATAACATATCTGTGGCAGTTAATTACGCCCTTGTAGGGTTGCCACCTTTCCTCCTGAGGTGGGGCTGTGGCATAGTGGGGGTGGAGTGTGACAGAGGGGCGGGCGTGATGTAGAGGGGCTGGGCTATGGAGTGGTGATCAGCGACTGGCAGATCACATCAATCTCAGGGAATCCTGCCCTGTTTTCCTAATTTGGAAAACTGGGCATGCAGTTTTTACCCAGAAAGCCCTTCAAAAAAACAGGCTGTCCAAGTTAAAACCAGACTGGTGTCAACCCTACCCCGTTGTGCATCAGTAACTGCAACTAAATGTTTGTGGTAACCAATTGGATTAAGGTCAGGACTATGAACTTAGCCATTCCAGAACATTCACTTTATTCTCCATTAACCACTCTTTGATAGAACAACTTGTGTGTTTAGGATCGATGTCTTGCTGCATGCCCCATGGTCTCTTAAGTTCACAGATAGATGTCTTCACATTTTCCTTTAGAATTCATCAATGATGGCGAGCCATCCAGGCCCAGATGCTGCAAAACAAGCCCACACCACCACCAGGTTTCAGAGATGGGATGCTGGAATGCAGTGTTTTTAACTCCTCATTTAAGTTCTATTTTGGCTTCATTTAAGTTCTATTTTGGCTTAATTCATCTACAAAACAGTTGCCTTCCAGTAGCCTTCTGGTTTGTCCACATGATCTTTAGCAATCTGTAGACAGTCAGCAATATTTTGGGGGAGAGCTGTTCAGTATTATCCTGATGGTGGACTCATGAACATCAACATTCGGCAATATGACACAGGACTTCAGTTGCCTAGAAGTTAGCCTGGGTTCCTTTGTAACCTCTTGGACTACTAGACTCTTGCAGTTGGGAGTTATCTTTGATATTCGACCACTTATGTGTAGGGTAATAACGGTCATGAATTTTCTCAATTTGTACACAATTTGACTGTTAATTGGTGAAATAAAAGCTCTTAAGAGATCTAAGGGGGATTGTAATCAAAAATTAAAAGCATTAATTAAAATGGTGGTTTTGCGACTGTTTAGCGCTGCTCACAATATAAAATATTATCGGTAAGCAAAATTTTGCAACAACATCTGGTCAATTTTCTTTAACCGTTTTGTTGCAAAAAATGCTTTGATATTGTTTGTGTAAATTTTATCACATACACTACGCATGTTCGCAAAAGCCATTTGTTCACAAACATTGCAAGGAAGTCCTTGAAGTCTGTAATCAGTCAAAAAGGACGGTTTTGTTAGCAAGGCTTTAAAGAACACCAACATATTTTGCAGCAGTGCACAATGTGTAGGGCACACAGAAAAGCAAGCCTATCCATAAGGACAGAAGAGCTTTGTTTGTGAGAGCTATATCATTTCATTAGAAAAATGTATTCATGATTGCAACCAATGTACAAGTACCAAGTCCTTCAGTGAACAAAAGGCCTAAATCTTGGTCTTTTGGTGACCCCATGGGAAAATGTCTGGGAAGAAATTATTTATATCCTACTACCAACACAAATGTCAAATCTATTAATATCATTTCATTCCAGGGAAGAATCCTCTCTAGTAAATGTATCATATAAAGTTCCTGTTAGCCATTTATGCCAGATCAGCATGTAACTCGCAAAAAGCCTCATTTGATATAATACAACTATTTTCTATTACAGTGCAAATATGCTCACAATGTAGAACTCGTGTTAGCTATGCCTGCACATTCCACTGTATATTTTTAAGGTTGTGCCATTTTTCTAATTAAAAACAAATGCCAGATTGCCTGATATAGTGAAAAAGTAGCATTACAAGAAATATTATATTGACATGTTCTACCATAACATTTTATTGCAACAATCTATTAATTAAGCAAAACACAAAAATGAAAGGCCTGCCACTTAAAATAGCTCTATAATATATCCATTTTAAGAATTAAATGATGCATTTAAAAACCAAAAGAATCCCTTAAAAGGAATATAAGCTGTAACGATCTCAGTAATGGGATCATTTTCCCCATTATAACATTACATAGGATTAACCTTAAGGAAGCATATATCCTAAGAATGCATTACATTCATTTTACATTTCTGCAACTACACTGATGAAGTCTACCTTATTTACCTGCATATATGTGTGTTTATTTATATAAGTACAAATGAAGTAAGTGCATAAATGTACACATGAAATGACATTGTTCCAAAAGATGCTTCTCACTGCTACCTTTCATGTACTTTACAGGTGTCGCTACGCAGTCTTAGGGGCTCATTTACTAAGGATCGAATATCGAGGGTTAATTAACCCTCGATATTCGACCATCGAAGTAAAATCCTTCGACTTCGAATATCGAAGTCGAAGGATTTACCGCAAATACTTAGATCGAAGGAAAAATAGTTTGATCTAACAATTAAATCCTTCGAATCAAACGATTTTCGAAGGTTTTTCCTTCGATCAGAAAAAGCTTAGAAACCTTATGGGGAAGGTCCCCATAGGCTAACATTGGTGCTTGGTAGGTTTAAAGTGGCGAAGTAGGTAGTCAAAGTTTTTTTTAAAGAGACAGTACTTCGGCTATCGAATGGTCGAATAGTCGAACGATTTTTAGTTCGAATCGTTCAATTCGAAGTCATAGTCGAAGTAGCCTATTCGATGGTTGAAGTACCCAAAAAAAACTTTGAAATTCAAAGTTTTTTTACTTCGAATCCTTCACTCGAGCTTAGTAAATGTGCCCCTTAGACTTGTTTAGTAGACGAAAACCAGAAAAATGCCCTATACATGTGATGATGCACAAATCTAAGTCTGCAAGTATGATGGTGGTACGGCGACGTTAGAAACTCCCTGGACTGGTGTATTTTTATTTTTGTAGCAGAATAATATTTAGCAGTAAATTTAGCTATCCTCTTTCTAAATTTGAATGCAAACATTTCCCACACATTTAGGTTTGGGTTTTTGCTTTAAGTTTCAACACAAGCCATGCAACAAGATGACATACGAGTAAAAATATAGACTTACACAAAACAGTAATTTAGCAGTTTCCCTTTACAGGGCCCTAAACTAGTTCAACTTGGGTGTGCCGGTTCCTACATATGAGAAACTTTACACTAATGGAAAAGATCTCTAGTGGTCAAATCTTTAGAAAAAAGGATACAGGCTTGAATAGATTTACTGAAAAATAATCCAGAACTACCCACCTCTTGAACGTGGCTATCCTCAGCAAGAGAACCCCCTGTAAAGCCTGCAGTCTACAGATTCATTAATTGACTTTTGCATGCAAATAGCCACAAGAGGTTTTTCTTTAAGAAATCAACTAACCTGGTCCCAATTGTTTATGAAAAAAAGAAAAATCATACACTGGTTTCTACTGAACTGAAACACAGTTTATTTTCTTAACTTGGGAACTATGCCTAAAGGTGAAAAAAAATTATCAGATTTGACACATGATATGAAACCACAACCAAACTGTCAGTTCCTTTCAGCTTTCCGCAAAGAAAAGTCTCACGTGTTGAAGAAAAACATTCTACTACGGTGTAGTTTAGCAGCATACTCAGCGCAATAGTAACAGTATAATTTCTTTTTCTGTGAAACAAAATGGGATAGTGGACATGAACCGCCATTCAAATAGTCAGCTATAGAAATAAAGGGTAACAAAATTCTATACATCTGACATGAATTTGGTCAGCATTAGTTAATTTCCTTCAATTGCAATTTATTTATTTGCCTCTCTTTTATATGGGAAAGAAATTAACTCTACTTCAAAACCAGACATATTGGAATGTGTTACCATATTAAGGTATAGAGGCATCAGGATAAGTTCTTTTCTGCAGGTCTTGGAAATTGGATTTGATGCCTAGTATATCATATTTTAACCCTTGTAGAAATAGATAGAAGAACCTAAGACAGTGATACTAAAATGCCAGAATGCCAAAGTCATAGATTCTATGTTTCCAGGTTCCATTAGGGATACCTCAGTTGCCTGGCAGCTTGTGGTCTCATTTGGCAGCGATCCACCAGCACACACCAAGGGTTAAAAGTCAGGGCACATTAAGTTTTAATAAGCAAGTCTGAATGAATCATATGAGATATGTGGCATCGCCAAATGCAGTTTATAACTGGTTACTCAAGGAATCAGGGGATTACACAGGAAATATTTAACTTCCTTTCCCACAATATAAAATGATAAAATTCACTTAAGAAACAAATGACCATATAAAAGAATGAGTCACCTTTTAACCGGTGACCTCACAAAACATGGGTTAAAACTGATGACATCACTAAGCTTTGTTTTAAAAGGGTTATAGTGTAGTCGCCTTATGGTAAAATATAAGGATGACATTAGTTGAGGAGTTCCAATACCATATAAAAACAAAAGGCCAAGAGTTTTAATCCAGATCATGGTGATTTAGCATGATATTTTACAACAGCGGATATATCCATTTCATTTTTTCCAAACTTGCAAAGAAGGTTTAAACTCATAGAACTTCTTTGATTTTGAATGTGCATTTATTTGGGAGACTAATGCTTTAACTGGGTCCCCAGCCTTTGTCAAATAATTTTTTATTATGCACAAGTTTCAGTAAGTCATGTGACACAGATTACATCACTAACAACAGAAATTGTAATAACTAATGACATTAGTAAGCACTGTTTGTAAAGAATAGAATTTCTAGCTCATGTATATTATATAGTGAATAAAGTACCCCTCTTGTAAAATATAAGGATATTATAAGTTACCGAGGAGTTTCATGGAACTCCGAGGTAACTTCTAATATCCTCATATTTTGCAACTGGGGGTACTTTATTTATTATAATACACAAATTTCAGTGAGTCTTGTGACAGAAATGACATCAGAACTCGCCGTTTATAACTGATGACATCAGAACTCACCGTTTATAAGGATATAATTTACAAGATATTCATAGCTTTTGTGTATTATAAGAATCTATTCTACAAGTTATAGCTCAATTATTATATACTATTCTTACCAGCGATGCTCTATGTTAAGAGGCAGCTTAGGGAAAGGCACATCTTCCCAAATGGGAAAATAAAGCAACATTACTTATAATAATCAACTTATTGAGCAGCTGGAAACTTCTCAAAGCTTTGATAATTTGTGGGTTGGGCAGAAAAGCCTGTCCACAGCAAAGGGTTAACCCACAAAACACAAGTTCTGTTATAAGAAAGAAGCTGACATCAGTTTTATATTCAAGTCACTTAGGGCCTGGCATTACAAAGAATTTCCACAGGGACAGAATAATGAGAGCATTGTTACATCCAAAATGCTTGTGCTGTCCAAGGGAGAGGATTCGCCGACAGGGAAATAAGGCAGACATGTGCATCAACTTCTGCTTTCCACCAGCATATTCCCAGTGAGTCGTACTTGCACAGAGCAATACTTGTACAGATTATTTCAAAGGCAAGCACGGCATGTTTTACAGTCTTTCTGAAAAAAAGGGATCAGACTAGATATGCCCCTTTTCACTATATATATATATATATATATATATATATATATATATAGATATATATATATATATAGATATATAGATATATAGATATATATATATATATATATATATATATATATAAGCGATGCAGGATGACGGCACACCAAGTAATTGCAACAACACAAACGTTTTGAAAATAAAAAAGGAGGTTTATTGGACCAATAAACCGCCTTTTTTATTTTCAAAACGTTTGTGTTGTTGCAATTACTTGGTGTGCCGTCATCCTGCATCGCTTATTGAAATTTTTTCAGACTGGCACCCAGATCTTCACTTTTTAAGGTGTGGGTCCCCTACCCTCTCTCTCTCTCTCTCTCTCTCTCTATATATATATATATATATATATATATAACCTTTTTTTTTTTTTTTTGAGAGAGAGAGAGAGAGATTACATGCACCAGCAGTTGTTTCACCTGGGTGTCCGAAGCAAAGAAACAACACAAGCAATGCAGAAGAACGGCATTCACAGGACTTGTTGAATTGATCTTCCAAAGGTTTACTTTTAGGGATGCACCGAATCCAGGATTCGGTTCGGGATTCGGCCTTTTTTAGCAGGATTCAGATTCGGTCAAATCCTTCTGTCTGGCCAAACCGAATCCAAATCCTAATTTGCATATGTGAATTAGGGGTGGAGAGGGAAATCGCGTGACTTTTTGTCACAAAACAAGGAAGTAAAAAATGTTTTCCCCTTCCCACCCCTACTTTGCATATGCAAATTAGGATTCAGACTTGGTTCGGTATATATATATAATGATCAAAAGATGGACCAGCACTCCAGTTCAAATAAATAACGTGCTTTTATTTATCACCGTGCATCCAACGTTTCGGCACGCATTGGGGCCTTTATCAATCATCCTTGATAAAGGCCCCACCGGGACTGGCAAATGCCACAGTGGCTACTATAAGGTGCCAAAGAAAGTCATTATTTAGTGGGTTGGTGGGGGCTGTTTGGACCTCTGTGTACCTGAAATGCCAGGGAATAGTTTGATTCTCAGTCCAGACTTGAATAGATTGCAACATGCTGCAGCTTCTCTCAACCCCTTGGATACAAGCTGTCACTGACCATGTAACATGAACAGATGCGTCCCATTTTCAAACTGGGGGTCTGTTTCTTAAAAGAGTTTTTAGAACTTGAAGAATTTCCAGCTGCTCAGATAACAGCACTGATCCCACTGGCAGTATTTCAATGCACTTGGCCAACAGCTGGAGGATGCCAAGGGCTTTCCCTGATACTCTGAGAAAAGAAACTACAGTGCTAAAGCAGCATGCCTTGTGTGGATGTGACAGGCAGCAGTATATGCTTATATATGCTTATATATGGTTACAGCGCTCCATTGCAGTGATTCCCAGAGTCCAGGTCAGAGCATGCTGAAGGAACCCAATGTATCATGCAGATATGTATGAATGTAGCAGATGTGTGGGCTAGGGAACATGTACACTGCACATGGGACTTGAGCTTTCTGACACAAAATCGCAACAACTGGCCACAAACAGTATGTCCCCTGAGATTATAAAGCAAGTGTAAAAAAGTGACACATTTGTTACAACCAATAATCCTATTAATCACCGGGGCGCTGTTTCATTTGAGTTTATAGAATGGGGAAAGGCATCTAGGTCTCTATACATGGCATCTCCCTGCCATTGCCTCACACCATGCAGCCGCTAGAGCTTACGGCTCCACTCACCGATTTTAATTTTGACACTCTGGAACACCCGTATTCCTTCTTCCTCCACAGCCATGGCTCGGCTCGCACGCAGCACCTCCTTACACTGTGCTGCAGTTGCCCGCGCTCCGCGGGATTCTCTCTGGGTTTCTTCGATATGTTTCCGGCTTCTGCGAGCGCCGCTACTTCTCCTTGAGCACAGAACTTAGCAGAGAGCCAAGCAGCTGTAAGTGCCATCCTCCAGCCCTACCAGCCCCTGAGCCTGCAGCCCTGCACTGCCCAACTCACGCCCCTCAAGCAGCTCATTGGATTGTTCCGACGCTCGTCGTGACCGTAAGAAGTTTGGAGGTTCTGCTATTGGTGCAGAGGGGCAGAAAGGGCGTGGCTTCCTTCTACATATACGGGGAAAGGAATTACAGTTTATAGGTAGCGAGTGATTTAATTTGAATTTAAATGAGAGGAAAAACGAGTGTATCGTGAGCTCAGCAAAGCATACATTTACATTTGTATTCAGTTGACATATTTAGAAAGAAAAGATTCGTAGCAAATGTTTGTTTATATGGTCGTACTGCAGTAACACTTATAGAACAGTCTGCAGGGCTTTCTAATGTGTATCTGCGGCTCAGAGGCAGCACAGTGGCCTCTCACACACACACACAGATAAGCATACTGTATACATGCATGTTCTTCTTTACAGATTTAGAAATGGAATACAACAAGAATACAACGAAGAATTTAAGACTCCACAACAAACTAACAAACATAATATTATGAAGCAGGTGTAGGTTTGAAGTACATCCTATCCAGGGTCACACTGGGCCTGGGGCCCATCAGAACTTTGCCACCTCATGGGCCATCCATACCAGCCATAGAAGCCTCCCACTCAGTGGAGTAACTAGATATTACTGGGCCCCACAGCAAATTCATTTTCAGGCGCCAAAAATGTCTAAAAGTTTACTTGTGTTACCGATATTTATTGAAATTGTATATGAATTAGGGCCTCAAGGGGCCCCTATACCTACTGGGCCTGCTTCCTCTATAGCAGTGATCCCCAACCAGTAGCTCGTGAGCAACATGTTGCTCTCCAACCCCTTGTATGTTGCTCCCAGTGTGGCCTCAAAGCAGGTGATTATTTTTGAATTCCAGGCTTAGTGGCAAGTTTTGGTTGCATAAAAACCAGGTGTACTGCCAAACAGAATCCACATAGGGCTACCAAATGGCCAATCACAGCACTTATTTGGCATCCCAAGAACATTTTTCATGCTTGTGTTGCTCCCCAACTCCTTTTACTTCTGAATATTGCTCACAGTTTCAAAAGGTTGGGGAATCTCTGCTCTATAGTATTCCCCTGCCCACACTGCACCCTCCCCAATTTGCACCTCTCCCTCCTCCCCAACTCCTACCCTTGGGTTGCAGCACTAACATCCATTCTGCTGCACGCAGCGTAAACAATCAGATCTACAACAGGTCAAGGTTTTCTCATGGTGCACTGGCAGCTTAGTCTGATGCTGACTCTATTAGGCTTGGACTGGCAATCTGTGGTTTCTGTCAAATGCCAGGGGGGTTGCTGTAAGATGCTATAGACAGTCACTAGTTAGTGGCCACATGGAGGTTGTATGGACCTCTGTTACTTGAAATGCATCCTATCCTAACTATATAGGTCATTTAAAGGGGAACTATCGCGAAAATTTAAGCTTTCTTAATACAATCAAGTACATGTTCTGCATTGTTTCTGAAGTTTATCTTCACTACCCTTCTCTCAGCATCTGTTTCTCTTCATTCTGTCTTCATGCAGCAATTGGGTACATCTTCTAGGCAAAAGGAGCCCCCCTATAACATATATAGGATCATTCATCTGACACCCACAGGGCCGCCATTAGAAATCACGGGGCCCCATACAACAACATTTCCCTGGGCCACGCCCACACTGACGACCAAGCTCCACCCCATATCCCGCCCACTCCACATCGCAGTTAAAAGACCACACAGACATCAGCGCTAAAAAAGTAACCCCCCCCCACACAAGTTGTAAAAAGCTATTGATGGTCGGGGCCCCCTTATAAAAAATTGGGGCCCCAAAAAAAAAAATTTACATTTTTTTTTTTAAAAAAAAGAAACATTGGTGGCAGGGGCCCCCTTATAAGTTAAAAAAAACTTGGGGCCCCAACAAAAAAAAATGTACAAAAAAACTAAAAAAAAAACAAACATTGGTGGCAGGGGCCCCCTTATAAGTTAAAAACAAATTGGGGCCCCAAAAAAAAATTTGAAAAAAAATAATTTTTTTTTGAAAAAAAAAAAAAAAACATAGGCGGCAGGGGCCTCCACACAAACTGGTGTTCAGTAGGATTGAACTCATGGCTTCAGTACTTCAACTTCGCCTCCTTTCGTGACTTTGGGTCTTTTCACTGCTTCAGGACTTCGGCTTCGGCTGTTTTCGTGACTTCGGGTCTTTTCGGCGCTTCGTGACTTCGGGTCATTTCGGCGCTTCGGGACTTTGGCTTTTTCCGTGACTTCGGGTCTTTTCGGCGCATCGGCTTCGGCTTTTCGGCACTTCCGCATTCGGCAACGCAAGAGGCAAGACGTACGGCTCAGGCGCTCGTAAGGGGAGCCCGGATCTTCAAAAAATGCAGCGCTGCCGGGCCCCCCTTCATGCCCGGGCCCGGTATGCTTGTCCCCCATGTCCCCCCCTGATGGCGGCCCTGGACACCCAATTCCTTAAAGGAGAACTAAACCCTTAATGAAAAAACCCTACCTCCCTAACATACATAGACCCCCTCCCTGCTCCCCCCCAACCTATCTGCTACCCCTGCTAAATACCCCTAACTCTTTACTTACCCCTCGGTGCAGATTCAGGGCATCGGAGTTCACGGGGCCATCTTCCGGCACTTCGGTAACTTCGGTAACGCAAATGCAACCCCTTATAGATCCAGCACAAGGTGCAGGATGCACAAGGCAGATCGGACCTTAACATTTCCCACAGGGCTCTGCTGCCTCCTAGAACACTCCCTTACTTGTGCATCTACATGACATTTAAAGTTATGGGGTAGGAGGTGGCCGGCTTGCGTGCCACTCCAAAATTATACCTTGTGATGATTACAGTGCTGCCCAATGCAAGCAGCTCTGAATTCATCAGGAAACAGCAGATAGCACAACAACCTGCAGTTACAGATGCTGGTGAGGCAAGGTTGCCAAACAAGCAGATCTTTCACAGGGCCAACAATTGTATGACAGTTGCCGCTATGCAGGCTGTGAAGATGAAGACTGCTTCAACTTGCATGCGGTCCTTGACCCAATGGCAAAATCAAATCTGCCTGATCGATTTTTGGCCAGCTAGCCTTGTTGTCTGACACCATAAAATGCCCAATAAGCAGATATTAAAACCTAAGCTTTCAAAGTATGCTAGAATTTTGACGTCATTTCACTTCTGTAACAAGTTATATGCTACTAACTGTCAAAAAATGAAAAGAATCATATTTTCCATAATTTAAACAGATATACTAGAAACATAATTTATTTTATGCACAAAATTACAACTGATTTGGAAAAGCCCGTCTCTCCAGAACACACCAATACCAAATATGTATAGTTTTCTGGAGATTTCTGATTTGTATGTTTCAAGAACTCCCAGCAGTACACTACCATATTTCCAAACCACTGCTCTGGAAACCTGAATAATTCTGATTTCAAGGCCAAAAACTCCACTAACCATGGGGTTAACTTAAAAAACTATACAATTTTAGAATGAACATATTCTGATGAATACAACATAAGTAAATATGTCTTTCTATTCCAAACTACCCAGCCACAACTCTTTCCTAAAGTTACCAGTTTTTATAACATTTTTGAAAAATGACTTCAAAGCTTTCTTTATATTATCTTATCTCTCACATAACATTAGGTACCAAGATAAATCACCCTAAATATGAGGGCCAGGGGTCTGCTGAACAGTTTGGTCCCAATGTGCATAGTTTTACCCAAGTATGTGGCCTCCAGGTGCCCCAAAAGGAAGACACCCCATATTATCTATCATCCTCTGTCATTCCAGCTACTGTAGAAGCATCACATTTACTGTATTTTATGTGGGGTAAAGTATGCTAACCCTAGAAAGTTAACTATTTTTTTGATGCCTATTGAGTTCAATGTGTTTTGAGAATTTTCCTGAAGTTTCCTGAATTTTTTTCATGAAATCACTTTATACTAACCCCAGAAAATCATATATCATAAATCATATATAATCATATATTTTTGGAAAGGACACATTCACCTGAATCCTAAATGGGTGGCTTTGTCTTTCTTACCAAATCGTAAGCTTTCCTAAATTTGTTACTTTTTTTATAAAATTTCTGATAATCACCTCAAAGATTCCACTTTGCAGTTCCTAACCACAAAGCTTTCCTAAAGTTTGCATTTTTTTTAAATATCTGAAAATCACCTCAAAGCTTCCATTTTGCAGTATCCTATATCTCAAGTATCATTAGGTATCAGGATAAAATACCCTAAATATAAAGGCCAGGGGTCCACAGAACAGTTTGATGCCCAATGTGTATAGTTTACCAAGTATGTGGCTCTAGGAGCCCCAAAAGGAGGATACTGCATATGATCTATCATCCGCTCTCATTTCAGCTACTTCAAAAGCACATTTACTGCATTTTATAAGGGGGCAAAGCTACAAAAAAGTAAACTAACCCCAGAAAGCCATATATTTTTAGAAAGAACATACTGGCAAATCCAACATGGGTAAAGACAATCAATTTTCTCGCCTGCCAATTCAGCTTTTGCAATCTGAGCCCCCTGACGGTGTATTATGTGTCTCAAGACCCCCAGAAAAACATATATTTTTGGAAAGTACACATTCATTTGAATCCAACAAAGGTAACAATGCCTTTCTATAGTAAACTATCAAACTACCAATCTTTCCTAAACTTAGTGGATTTTTATGACATTTTTAAAAATGTTGCAATTTGCCGCATTTGATTTTATCTCATACAATGTTTTACGTACAAAGGAAAATCACCCTAAATATAAACGCCAGTGGTCTACTGAATAGTTTCATGCCCAATATGCATAGATTTACCAGAGTTTGTGGCATGTATAGAAACCAAATGAAAATAATGCATATGAATTTTATCACCTGCCAATGCAGCTTTCACAATCTCAGTATTATGCGTATTATGTGCCACAAGACCACCTTACTGTACAAAGACTCCCATAAAACCAGGTGTTTTTTGAACATACACATTCTGACGAATCCAACATGGCTAAAGACTTATTTTTACACCAAACTACCAAATTGCAAATCCTTCCTAAACCTAGTGTTTTTTTGGACATTTTTTAAAATCACCTAAAAATGTTGCAATTTGTCACATTTAGTCCAATAGGCATATACCAAGGTATGTGATATGTATGGACCCCAAATGGAATAGTGCATATGAATTTTCTCGCTGTACAAAGACCCCAGCAACACATATATTTTTGGAAAGTACACATTCTAACAAATCCAACATGGGTAAAAATGCATTTCTACACCAAACTACAAAGCTATGCTACAAATCCACATAAGGAACAATAATGCATGGATATAACTGCAATAAAACCACAACAATTGCGCAGACCAATGAAACAACAAAATAACTGGCATGACATACTTACTATGTATTGTTGGCAACTGAGAACATTCATATGTAATATTTTTATTCAGGGGTCCATACATACCACATACTTTGGTATGCATTTTGGGCGCCAAACTGTTCAGTAGACCACTGGCATTTATATTTAGGGTTATTTACCTTTGTACAAAAAACATTGTGTGAGATTAATGTGGCAAATTTCAACATTATTAGGTGATCTTAAAAAATTTCATAAAAACCACTACGTTTAGGAAGGATTTGCAGTTAAGTAGTTGGGTATGGAAATGGAGCCATGTTTTCATCCATGTTGGATTCATCAAAATATGTACTTTCCAAAAATATATTGTTTTCTGGGGTCACTGAAACTGGCGATGTGTTTTTGAATTAGTATAAATGTAAGCATGAAATGACAATGCACAAGGTAAATTTTGGGGACCATAAATGCCACATACTTAGTACTAATACACACCTTATGTGCTTGGCAGGCAAATGGTTAAATTAAACTGTTTACATTACAAAGCATTTACTCCACCATATAACATTTTCTTCCTGAACCAACAAATGTATTTTTTTGCTGTAATATTGGTGTGTGGGCAGCCATCACAAGTCATTGTTTCTCGTCATGTGCTTTCAGAAAGAGCCAGCGCTGCCCAATGTAACTGCTTTCGGCTAAACGATTAAACCTTTTGACTGATTACAGACCTCAATGACTTCCTTGCAAAGTTTGCGACAAAATGGCTTTTGCAGACATACACGGTGTATGTAATAAAATTTTGCAATTGTAAAGCATATTTTGCAAAAAAATATTTAACAAAACTCCAGAGCTGGTGCAAACGCTAATCTTTGCTTAGCGATGTAATATTTGACAACAAATGATTTTACATTGCGAGCAGAGTTCGCAAAAACATAATTTTAAACATAATTTGTGATTTTTAATTACATTTCCCCTTAGTGTAGTTTCTGCATGTGATACATTATACATTGTTACATGTAACACCCTAGTGGTTATTCAATTCCCTTTAAGACAGGGCAAACAGAGTGTTGGACTTGCTGCTCTCAGCCTGCATTTTTTTGGCATTGAGCAATTCATTAACCTGGGATATGACAGTAAGATCATTGCAGAAAAAAGCACTCCATGCTCATTTACTAACACTGCAGAAATTTGGCAGTAACTGTTGGCAATCAATTAGATATTAGCTTTGTCCAGCCAGCAGCAACAAAACAATTAAATAAAAAATGTGATTGGTTGCCATGAGTTACTGCCCAGGTGCAAATTTTCCCAGTGTTAGTAGATGAGCCCCAGTGTGAATCAGTATCTCTAATATTCCACCTATAGCACTCGCCACAACAGAATTCCCCTTACTCCTCCATAATACAATTAGGGATGCACCGAACCTAGGATTTGGTTTGGGATTCAGTCATTTTAGCAGAAATTTCTGTTGCGAAAGTCAGAGTACAGGGAAGTGATTTCAGAGTTTGTGAGTTTAGTCGTGGTTTCCAAAACTTCTAAAACCACTAAAATTCAACCTTTATTGAAGAATCCAAGAAAACTTATTTTGGGCCAAAAAATATATCACACCAAATACACTCTAAAAGTCACCACCCATCATTAATGACCCATTGTTTGGTTTACTGTACAGTGTTTTTAGCCATTTGTTCAATAACTATAGCTCACATACTTAAAGGAACAGTTCAGTGTAAAAAAAAAGTGGGTAAATACAGTAGATAATATGTGCAAAAAAAAAAAAAATCTAATATAGTTAGTTAGCCGAAAATGTAATGTATAAAGGATGGAGTGAGTGAATATCTAACATAACAGAACTGATCTTTACTTCCTGCTTTGCAGCTCTCTAACTCTGAGTTAGTCAGCAACTTTAAAGGGGGCCACTTGGGACATAACAGTTTAGGGAATTTGCAATTGATCCTTAGCATTCGGCTCAGATTCAAAAGTAAACAGTTACGACCGATATGGCCCCCCCTCAAGTCACTGATTGGTTACTCCCTGGTAACCAATCAGTGGAAACCAAGAGAGCTGCAAAGTAGGAAGTAGTGTTCTGGCTATTATGTTAGACATCCAGTCACTCTATCCTTTATATTTCCCATTTGTGGCTAACTAACTATATTGAAAACATTTATTTATTTTGCACAGCCTATTAACCCAGTTTTTATTTTTACACCGAACAATTCCTAAAATGCAGCCATTTTTCCTTGGACTGGCAGTCAAAAATATGAAATATCCAAGAAAATTAATAGGAACTATCACCCTGAAAAGCAAGTAAAATTAGTAGGTAAAACTAAGCCCACATTAAAGGGATACTGTCATGGAAAAAATAATTCTTTCAAAATGAATCAGGTAATAGTACTGCTCCAGCAGAATTCTGCACTGAAATCCATTTCTCAAAAGAGCAAACAGATTTTTTTTATATTCAATTTTGAAATCTGACATGGGGCTAGACATTTTGTCAATTTCCCAGCTGCCCCTGGTCATGTGACTTGTGCCTGCACTTTAGGAGAGAAATGCTTTCTGGCAGGCTGCTGTTTTTCCTTCTCAATGTAACTGAATGTGTCTCAGTGGGACATGGGTTTTTACTATTGAGTGCTATTCTTAGATCTATCAGGCAGCTGTTATCTTGTGTTAGGGAGCTGCTATCTGGTTACCTTCCCATTGTTCTTTTGTTTGGCTGCTGGGGGGGGGGAAAGGGAGTGGGGTGATATCACTCCAACTTGCAGTACAGCAGTAAAGAGTGATTGAAGTTTATCAGAGTACAAGTCACATGACTTGGGGCAGCTGGGAAATTGACAAGATGTCTAGCCCCATGTCAGATTTCAAAATTGAATGTAAAAAAATCTGTTTGCTCTTTTGAGAAATGGATTACAGTGCAGAATTCTGCTGGAGCAGCACTATTAACTGATTCATTTTGAAAAAAATGTTTTTCCCATGACAGTATCCCTTTAAATATCCAGTATATGCAACCATTGTTCTTGAAATAATATCTGCTTTCTTGATTACCATAAATGAAATGAAAGTATCTCTTTACCAGACTATAGATATGAGGAGTCAGTTAATATTCCTTGGGACACAAAAGTGCATCCCTTAGAGCTTGCTGCAAAGCATTTGTGCCCCAGGATAAGCTTTGTTTAGCTCCTCATACTGCCTGGATTGAAAATGGGGTGCAAGGAGCAAACGCAGTACGAGAAGGCACAATTGGACCCTTTCCTCATCACCTGGCCTAAGGACATGGCCTTGTTCCGGTCTCCCCCTCCTGCCACTCTCTAGTATCTGAATAACAAAGCTGGTATAGTGTGGGTGGGAGGCACCTATATGCCTACCTTCTTCCACCCCTCGCCAATACAGTGCTCACTAATGCAGTACGTGCCAAAAAGGAGTGCAAAGAACTGTGGCAATGAAGGAACCCCTGAATACAATGTGCAAAGTGCAAGAAAATACACGTTGCCAGCTGTGTTTTGCATGATGAATTACCCCTAGGAACATAAAATGGCACTTATAAACCTTCTGGGACCAATGCATATCCTAAGTAACAGTAATTACTACAGTGCTAGATACTTTGGTGGCAATACAAAGATGAAACATTTGTGCATTTGCTTTTGTTTGGAAGAAGGGCAATTAACCCATTATATTTATTCTAGAAAAATAGCTTATCCCCAACTACCTCAATACATTTTTCCAGAAACTGGTTGCTCTTAGTAATCTTGCCTTTGTTGAAAGTACTGTTTCTTTTTTTGCAGATGATACTAAATTGTGCAGAACTATAGGTTCCATGCAGGATGCTGCCAATTTGCAGAGTGATTTGTCTAAGTTGGGAAACTGGGTAGCAAACTGGAAAATGAGGTTCAATGTTGATAAATGTAAGGTTATGCACTTTGGCAAAAATAATATAAATGCAAGTTATATACTAAATGGCAGTGTGTTGGGAGTATCCTTAAATGAGAAGGATCTAGGGATTATTGTAGATAACACGTTGTCTAATTCTGGGCAGTGTCATACTGTGGCTACTAGAGCAAATAAAGTTCTGTCTTGCATAAAAAAGGGCATTAACTCAAGGGATGAAAACATGATTATTCCACTTTATAGGTCCCTGGTAAGGCCTCATCTGGAGTATGTTGTGCAGTTTTGGATTCCAGTCCTTAAAGGAAAACTATACCCCCAAAATTCACACTTAAGCAACAGATAGTTCATATCATATTAAGTGGCATATTAAAGAATCTTACCAAACTGGAATATATATTTAAGTAAATATTGCCCTTTTACATATCTTGCCTTGAGCCACCATTTCGTGATGGTCTCTGTGCTGCCTCAGAGATCACCTGACTAGAAATACTTCAACTCTAACTGTAACAGGAAGAAGTGTGGAAGCAAAAGACACAACTCTGTTGGCTCATGTGACCTAACATGTATGGTTTGTTGGTATGTTTGTGAGTGCAGTGAATCCTACGATCCCAGGGGGCGGCCCTTATTTTTTAAAATGGAAATTTTCTATTTATGATTACCCAATGGCACATACTACTAGAAAAGTATATTATTATGAAAATGGTTTATTTACATGAAGCAGGTTTTATGCAATATCTTTTTTATAGAGACCTACATTGTTTGGGGGGTATAGTTTTCCTTTAAGAGGGATATAAATGAGCTGGAGAGAGTGCAGTGACGTGCAACTAAACTGGTTAGAGGGACAAGGCCGGATTTACATAGCAGGCACCCCTAGGCCCGATGTCGTTTGTCGCCCCATCCCCTCCCTTTTATTCACTCAAATTTTCATCATCTGGACCAGAACAATGGGGATTGGCGCACAGGAAATTAAAAAACTACTGTATCTTCTGCGCATCCCCAGGGTTTCTGAACTAATGTGTGTGTGATATGGCAGCATCCCTAGACAAAATGAACCTCTTTTGTCCTAGACTTTCCAGTATAACCTCCAATGAGATTAATTGAACCCCATTTTGGAGAAACCCACGATATCAGTGTTCCTGTGAGATCTGTGGGAGCAAAATGCTTTATATTCTCCCTTTATCTCTCTTTCAAAGTTACTTCTACTTCCACATTTGAAAAGCAATATACTGTATGAAGTACCTACAGTTGTTCCTCAAATACCTGAACAAATGGCAATTGTGGTGGCCCTCCTTTCATACAACATTATGGGTAAAACTCTTCAAATGTCGGCTATGGCCCTATGCTATCCAAACTCTAACATCCCCTTTATTTTCCCATCTTCCCTTTAATTTTATATTGAATGGTCTTTGTAAACTATAGTCAATACAATGGCACAGAGAAAGCTTTGCACACTGAGAAATTGTATTAACAATTTAACAGTTTTCCGGCACCTAGTTCCAGCAATACATAGGTCTAATAATATGCTGCTCTTTTGTTTAGAATCAAGATATACAAATCATGTGCTCATCTGCCCTGCAGTAAACTTCTACTCAAACACATCATATATGCTTGTTCTGTAGAGTGACAGACGGGCCTCCCCAGGCACCCACCAGCCACTTTGATCTCAGCAGGAGTACTGGCTTTTTCCATAAAACAGTTCAATAGTAATTAGACACATTGATAATTCTGCTCTATTTACTTTCTTTGCTTTCTAGTCAATATTCTAGCAGGATATTCTGCTATAGAGTTATATTAAATAGTAAACAAAATGTATGAAGTCAACTGGACTACACTGTTTAAAAGAAAACAAATTATTAGCATTAGCAAAAAATAGAAATTGGATTTCATGTTTAATTTGAAAAGGACTTTTATTATACAGTTTTTGTGTCTAGACGACAGGTCCACTTTAAAGGACCAGTAACAAAATAAGTTACCAAAACTCCGCTTGCGCTCCTCTTTAGAAATGGCGACAGGGCGACGACCCACCGTGCGGCGCTCGATTTCTCCTCCTATAAGGATGGCAGGGAGGAGAAATGGAGCGTCGCACGATAGCTTGCAGAACGCTTTTTCTGAAGCGCAAGCGGAGTTTCGATAATTATTTCTTAAAAAAGACTGCGATTTTATAACTATTTTTATTAAAGCAGTCATACTGTAGCTGTTGTAAGCTCATTTAAAAATCTCAGCTGTCAATCAAATACTGTCTGCCCCTCCTCTATGTCAAATCACTTTCCAATTAACACTTCCTAGATGCCATTGCTCTCCACACAATCCCCCATTCTCTTCACTGTTTAATTGTGTAGCCAGGGCATGGGGATGGACATCAGGTCCCTCATTCTGGTGCACAAACAAGATTCTGAGATGATGCAAGGCTTGTCATAATAACAATGTCCACAAAATGGCTCCTGCCTATTTGCTATAATTATGAATTCCCAGACTGAAGGAAACAAGATTCAAATCATTTATATTGTGTAATTAAAGCTAATTTTGCTTGACTAATGTGATAAAATACGATTTTGAATAATGTTTTTGGGTGACGGATCCCCTAAGGTAGGACTACATGGACGTTCTCGGCCAGATCCGACACACTGCAACAAAACGCCAGCGTCAAACCACGTGCGACGGAAATAAGTTAAGTGAATGCATTGTCAGATGGCGTCGCAGCGTTGATCCGATGCGACACGACTGTAGGATGCAGGCGAGAGTCGTGACACGTCAGATCAACGCTGAGACTTCATCCGACATTTCCATTACTTACCTTATTTCCGTTGCATGCGATTTGACACCAACAATTTGTTGCAGCACATTGGATCGTGCAAAAAATGTCCCTGTCGTCCTACTCTCAGTCTTACAAACCATCAGAAATTTCATCAAAGATTTTAAAGTAGCTCATCATTGCCACCTGATGGTCAGTTATTCAATGGCTGTTTGAAAGGCATTATAGTGGGTAATTCACCTTCACTATACATGTTTATTGTTTTCAAATATGTACATTATAAATAATGACTGTCTAATTTTTTTTTTTTTTTACAGTTTTTCTAAAATGCTCCCCAGTAGCAACTCAGTAATCCATTTTGCCAACTCACACACACACACACACACACAAAAGTTTGGATCAAGTAAAATACTATGTTACTATGTTACTTGATCCAAACTAAAATATAATTAATCCTTATTTGAAGGGAACCAGCTTATTGGGTTTATTTAATGTCTACATAGTAGACTTAAGGTATGACGATCCATAAACCCCATGTCCCAACATTCTGGATAACAGGTCCCATATAGCTGAAGCTGCTGCTGAAAAATGGCAGCAAATAATAAAGTATACAGTATATATATATATATATATATATATATACTGTATACTTTATCATTTGCTGACATATATACACACACACACACACACACACACACATATATAATGTATTATAATGAACAAAGCTGCTCCTTAGAAGGTACAGCAATAACTGAATTAAGGTGTAGTATCTTAGAGAGTTGATAAACATGATAAGTGAGCTGCTACTGGGAAATAGGAGAGAGTAGGAAATAAAAGTAATTCCTAATTAAAAGGGCATTCCACCCAAAAACTATATTTTCATAAAGCAAATGTAATTTTATGCAAAATGCGAATGTAATTGCCAGTGAAAGCAGAAGTTGGTTACCCCTTTTGTTCTCTGCTCTCATTCATGGTCCTGGCTTTTAAACAATGAAGCAACAGTTATTTCTCCTCCATCTACATTGTTTCAGAGGACAAATCCAATAATATACAGAATATAAATTGAAAGTTAGATATTGCTTTCTACAGCAATTTACAAATAGCCTTAAAACCACTGAAATGTAAAAAAAATACTTGAACTATTTAAAAACAACATGTAACAACAATTTATGAAGGAGATCTGCCCCTTTAACAAATACTACTATCAAATATATATGTTGTATCTTTAAAGAGGTCCTCCGCCTAAAATCTGATTTTTGCATAAATTAAAAATATAACACTAGGCAATTTTCCAATACACATTCATTGCAAATGTGTAATTGTTCTAAAGTTATTTGTATTTCTGGTTTATCTCTTTCTGATCTATTGTGTCTGCTTACCTCCAATGAAGTCTATTCACTATCAAGAAGGATTTCATAAAGCCTGAAGGAGGCATTACAATGTCTTTATAAGGCTCCTTTGATTGCACGTATTAGGTGCTCTTGAATATGTTTTTCAGTTGTGTAGATTTTGCAGGTACAAATACATTTTTCATGAAACATAATATAAACCGCAGGGTTCATTTTATTATTTTTTTATACATTCATACAGCAAAGACATATTACACGATTTACAGAGATTATAGCCCACACACATCAGTCCATACCCCAGTGAAACTACCCTACTGCATACAGATACAAAATGAATAACAGGGGGTCTAAGTATTGGTGCTGGCCTGACCAAACACCAGTGAGAACATCCAGCCAAAAAAAAGAGAAACAGAGTCATATGCCAGATACAAGGTGATCCCAGATTTATTACACTAACGATTAAATGTTTTGGTACAAAATAGGCCCTTCCTCAGTGATTACTGCAGTGTCAAGAGCACCTTCTATTGCATTCACACACACTATGGCCGGGACCCCATTAATCTGCTTGTATGTTTTTGGAGTGTGGGTACAACCCATGCAAGCTTGGGGAGAACATAAAAAACTCACAAAATCGAGAAAATGCTCTGTCTGAATTTGAAATTTCGACAACTAAGCTAAGAGCCCCTCAAGCTTCCCTTAAATCCCAGCATTTTAGACAGCCCATTTCTAATTTAAGTGAATGGGAAATGACTGCTGGATGACAGTGAGCCACCATCCTGAAAGATTTGATATTCACTCCTTTTTGTTAATAATATGAATGAGTATGAATTCTGTATACTTCACATAAGAACATCTTATTTGTTAAATAGTCTGTGTATAAATTCCTTATCAGTGATAAGGATACACCACAGTTCCAATTACAGTTATTGTTTGCTACTCTGTGAACACAGTGTTTGAATAGTTACCACTAGCTATTCATTTTTCTCCAATACAAATGCCATGACAACCACCACATGACTGGCTTTAAACACATCACCGTCTCCAAGGCTTCCCTTCTCCACACGCTCAAAGGTTGCTCACTCGCTGGGAAGTGCTTCACTTTGACAGAATGCATCGATCCTACCAGCCAATCTTACCATGTGGCAATAAATACTTACAGCAAAAATGGGATAAAACCTACTACGATGAGCATAAAATAAAGGTAGGTCTTGTATAATGATACCAGTAATAATATTTAAAATAGTATTAAAGTTTGTTGATGAACACATATCCTATAGAACCCTGTTAAATCCTACAGTGGAGCCGTAGGTGCAGTCCCATAAACAGGTGCAAAAATTCCACTAGTGCCACACAAATATTTGCATTGCAATCACGCAATTTTTATGGGGTTCATTTAGTTTGAAATGTAGGTATATTATGTAATCATATGATCATAAAAGTTTTTGTTAATTAGGGGCTTCAAAAATTATACACTGAAACCATTCAATAACTGTTTTGCAACTAGCTAACTAGGAAAGAATAATTTCACTAGCTACTTGATAGTAAGCTCTATGGATAAAACCCTATAGGGTTTATTTTATGCTTAAATTCTTTTTGAAGGTATCATGATCCAAATTACAGTGAGATCCCTTATCTGGAAAACCTCAGGTTCCAAGCATTCAGGATAATAGTTCCTATACCTTTCTTTACCTTGACAATTTGAAAAATGATAATGAGACGAAACATTTATCAAAATCTGATAAATCCGATACCTGTCTCAGTTAACCAGAATGTGTTTGATTGCATTAAAGGGTGGTTCACCTTTAAAGGGCAACTAAAGTCTAAAATAGAATAATGTTAGAAATGCTGTATTTTGTATACTAAATATAAACATGAACTTACTGCACCAGCAGCCTAATAAGACAAATGATTTATGCTTTCAAAGTTGGCGCAGGGGGCTGTCATCTTGTAACTTTGTTAGACATTTCTGCAATATCAAGACTCGCACATGCTCAGTGTGGTCTGGGCTTCAGTTGGGAGGTTAAGCTTAGGGATGGTCATAAGTTATCAAAACAGCACAAGTCAAATAATATCTGCCATAGAAGTCAATATAGCAAGACTGATTAATAATCATAATATAGAGACTGCACTGAGTCTCTGGATACAAATCTCTACAGGAATCCAACAATGCTGCTCAAGTTCTGGGAAGTAAAGTGGGGTGCCATTTAAAAGTATGATAGTTTACCTGCACAGCAGTTGGGGACCGTCTGACAATTCCTATCCACAGCAGTAAGAGAAGGGGGAATATCACTACATACAGTTATGTTTATTATAAAAACAGTAGACATTTTGTAATTAAAGTATATTGGAGATAGATTTAGTTTTCATTAAAGAAAGTAAAAATGGGATTTTATATTTTTGCCTTTACATCCCCTTTAAGGTAACTTTTATTATGTCATAGAACAGCCGCTTCTAAGCAACTTTTCAATTGGATTTAATTATTTATTTTTTATAGTTTTTTTATTTATTTGCTTTTTACTTCTGACTTGCCCATTTGCAGCTTTCAAATGGGCTTTGCGGACTCCCTTCTAAAAAACAAATGCTCTGTAAGGCTACAAATGTATTGTTATTGCTACTTTTTATTACTGATCCTTCTATTCAGGTCTCTCCTATTCCTATTCCAGTCTCTTGTTCAAATCAATGCATGGTTGCTAGGTTAATTTGGACCCTAGTTACCAGATCGCTTAAGATGCAAATTTAAGAGCTGCTGAATAAAAAGCTAAATAACTCAAAAACCTTCAATAATAAAAAAATTAAAACAAATTGCAAATTGTCTTAGAATATCACTCCATACTTCAAACTCACAGTTATCTCAAAGGTGAACCACCCGTTTAGGGTAAGTTCACACTGGGCATTTTGGGGAGATTTGGTCACCTGGCGACTAATCGACCTCATCTTTGCGGCGACCAATCTCCCCAAACGCCTTCCCTCACTCTGCGCCGGCTGAAATTAAAAAACACCGGCGCTAATCATACGCGGCGATTAGTTTTCTGAAGTCGCCCCACGAGAAAACGATTAGTCAACAGGCGACCAAACCTCCCCAAAATGCCCAGTGTGGACTGATTCAACTTTCAGACCAATTTTTTTCTAGCTATTTATTGTAACAACAGAGATAGGACTGACCAGCCTAGGGATGCCTCTGCCTGATATCCCACAAGTGAAAGCCATAGGAAATGTGGCATTGCCATCAGCCTGAATGCATATAAGGCATGCTTGTGTCAGCTTCCATGGGTGGCAGAAATACAATTGCTTCCAATTTATGCAGATGCCCCTGGGAAGCAGAGCTGTCACTTGATTTTATACTTTGCAGAACAAGCTCCTGAAGAGGCTAAAAGTAATTGCTAGCATTGCTTTCCAATACAGAGATTCCAGTCAAGGGTAATGCAGTAAAAGGTGCCAGGTTTGCTAAAGGACTATAAACCTACAGTAATTAGGCTAAATTGGCTGGTTAAGTGTTTGAAACTAAAGTAAATAACTTATTGGTAGTTAAGGGGTGCTACACCTGGATAAACCTGGGATCTTTTATTCTATTACGTATGGTATCGGACTACAACTCTCAGAAGCCATTGTCAGTCATGGGCTGGGTTGTGTAACCAAGCCAATGAGTAATTAGGTTTTGACCAGAATCAGTTATCTAAAAGGGGTTGTTCACCTTTGAGTTAACTTTCAGTATGATGTAGAAAGTGATATTCTCAGACAATTTGCAATTGTTTTTCATTTTTATTATTTGTGGTTTTTGAGTTTATTCAGCCTCTCTCTCTCTCTCTCTCTAGTTTGCAATTTCAGCTTTCTAGTTACTATGTTCCAAATTTGAATAAGAAAACGGAATATGAACAGGAGATGACCTAAATAGAAAGATGAGTAATAAAAAGTAGCAATAACAAAAAATCTGTAGTTTTACAGAGCACTTGTGTTTAGATGGGGTCAGTAATCCCTCTTTGAAAGCTGGAAAGAAAATGGCAAATAATTAAAAACTATAAAAAATAATAAATTATGAAGATGGAAAAGTTTCTAAGAGTTGGTCATTCAATAACATCCTAAAATACATAAAGGTGACCTGTCCCTTTAATACTGGAATTGCAAAAGTTTCAGAACTTTCTTGCCCCCCCCCCAAAACTGCATGAGAATATCTTGCAGGGTTTATATTTTGTCCAAGCAAAGGTTTCTTCCTACATTACAGTTGCAGTGTGACATCACTGTGCAAATGACTCAGAATTAATGAAATGAATTACAGGGTTTTAGGCTATACTTTTATGTACTATATTAATGTTCAAGCAACGTCGGCAAGGATTTGATTAACATTTAACGTCAGACGTTGCATCAGTGGTATAAAGCTTACGCACTGGAGCACGAGCAACTGAACACAGTTCAGATAGTTTAGTGCCAGGAGACCTGTGGAGTATAATAACGTTGTGCAGGTAACGGTAATATTTTGCAACCTAAAATTGTATGAAAACCTCATGTTTTCCAAAGAAAATGTCACGCTACTATATTTCTACAATTGTGATGATTCATAGAGCAGCATACAGTATTTCTAAAGAGCTAGAATTTGTTTCTAATGTTCCTTAGCTTTCTAAAATGGACTGCTATTTTTCATTCAATTAATAGATCTCATTGATCATTTGCCAGAAGATTATTACATGCAAAGCAGATGGAATGGCTGACGTCAGATTTATCAGACACAATGATCTCTTTTAAAGCAACAAGCTTGATGCGGTTGCTAAATATTTGTTTTTTCTATTTTTAAAACCATACTGGTTTGGTTTGTATATTATTTGTGCTTATGTGTTATTTAGTCTTTGAGAGAGAGAGAGATCGCATGGCTTTAATAAAACCATCTGATAAATATTAAAAATATATACAGTATGCAGATTGACTCATTTTAATGAAATGATGAAATTTGGATTATTGGGATGTGATTATCAGTTTAAGTGGCAAAGTGACTCCAAGCATTATATTGTAGAGAGGCTCCCAAATTTAAATGGCTTGTTGACTCCCAGCATTAAGGGGAAGATTTATCAAGGGTCGAAGTGAATTCGAGGGAATTTTCGAAGTAAAAAAATTTGAAATTTGAAGAAATTTATTTTGGATACTTCGACCATCGAATAGGATACTATGACTTTGATTCGAAATAAAATCGTTTGAATATTCAACCATTCGATATTCAAAGTAATGTCTCTTTAAAAAAACTTTGACTTCAAGACTTCGCCAAATTAAACCTGCCGAAGTGCTATGTTAGCCTATGGGGACCTTCTAGAGCATTTTCGAAGTTTTTTGAAGTCGAAGAAAAATCGATTGATGGATGAAATACTCTGAATCGTCCAATTCGAAGGATTACTTCAACTGCAAATGGCCAAATTCGATGTAAAAAAACGTTGGAATTGGAAAAAGTATTCCAATTCGATGGTCGAATTTCGAAGCTTTTTCTACCTCGAAATTCGACCCTTGATAAATCTGCCCCTAAATGTGCTGATTCCCAATATTAGATGTTAAAGGACCCACAGAATTAAATAGGTAAGTAACCAAGAGCACAGTAATCTAAGGGGGTTATTTATTACAGTCCGAATTTATCTCAATATTTTCTGGTACAAACTCCGATCAAATCCGCTCGGGTTTTTTACGCTTATTTATTCGCTTATTTATTATTACATTTTCACAAAAATTTGCTTTGCAGGAAAAAATTAGATTTTCATGAATTTCACGTTTTTTTTGGAATTTTCACCCAAAAACTTTGGGGTATTGCACGAAACCCAGCGCACATCAAAAAATCATTGGCACTTCTCCCATTGACATATGCAACCTCGACAGGTCTGAGATGTCGGATTTTCAGATTCAGACTTTTCCATCCTCAGTGATTTTTAAAAGTCAGATTTTATTTAAATAAAACACAATTTTTTGTGATTTTTTTATTCAGAGTTTAGTAAATAATCCCCCAAGTACACAATAAACTTCTAGAGGAGAATAATTTTGTCATATTCAACCAGCTATATTGCTACAGGTACAGATATTTGTAACAGTGATTGCATTTGATGAGATGTATTTGTTTATCCTTTTCTTTTTTCTGGTTGTGACTCATGAAACAATGTAGCAAAATTCAGTTCTCCCCCCCCCATGTTGGTTATTCAGATGGCTGCTGCTACATTGTTTTAAGATTCACAACCAGCAGTGTTGAGGAATAAAAGGATAAATGCCGTTTTCAGTTGCAAATACATTTATAAATAATGTTAAGTTCCTTTCATTATTCAAGCACAAGTATAGGTATGGGTATATAGAATTTAATTAAAAGTAGAGAGGGGTGTGTGTATGGATGCTGGGTTTTTATTTGGAGGGGTTGAACTTGATGGACTTTGTTTTTTTTTTTCAACCCGATTTAACTATGTAACAAGTTTTTGGTTGGATCTCATCTTTCATATCAAATGTAAACAAACTCCACAGTCTCCCTTTAGTTCATTTAAACAATTTTCCATCATCTCACAGAAAGGCCTGCATTCTGCCACTTAGCCTGATATCAGTCTGTGTTTGTTTTGTGTCTTAATAGTGATAATTGTCTACCTTCCCCCCCCCCAATTCTTATTCACTCTCTCATCATATCGCGTCTAGACTACTGTAACTCTCTTTTAATTGGCCTCCCCCTCCAGAGACTGTCACCTCTCCAGTCCATAATGAACACTGCTGCGAGGCTCATACACCTCAGCAACCGCTCCTCCTCTGCCTCGCCATTTTGTCAATCCCTGCACTGGCTTCCGTTACCTTTCAGAATCAAATTCAAATTAATAACACTGACTTTCAAAGCACTTCACAACTCTGCTCCACCCTACATCTCTGAACTCATCTCTATATACTCACCCACTCGCTTACTACGCTCCTCTACTGACCTGCTACTCAACTCTTCTCTCATTACCTCCTCACATGCTCGCATTCAAGGGCTGCACCCCTCCTCTGGAACGCTCTCCCATGGTCTGTCCGACTTTCTCCAAATCTTTCTGCTTTCAAAAAATCTCTGAAAACGCACTTCTTTCGAGAAGCCTACCCTCACTCTGCTTAACTACCAAACGCAACACCACATACAGTACCACATTTCTCACCCACTTACTTCGATCTTGCCCACTCCCACACCTTGTGTATTACTCCCTTCCCTTTAGACTGTATGCCTATGCAAGGGCCTTCCTCACCTTTTTGTACCTGTATTGATTGTGATGTTTGTTACTCCATATATTCTATATATGTAATTCGCGTGATGTAGTTGTTTAATCACATTTACTTTACAGTGCTACACAATATGTTGGCGCTATATAAATACATGTTAATAATAATAATAAATACACCATGACACACACACACACGTCAATTATAGGAGCCATCGGCAGAGTGCAAAGTGCAATAAAGAATGCAAAGTGTTATGTACTGTGCAGCCTAATACCCAACAGTGCTGCACTGAAGTTTTGATCTCAACAAGGTGCAAAGAGCAGCCTGCAGAGGCCCAGGATCACGTTTTTTGCGTCTGGGCCTTAAGGGGGTCAGTTTTACAGCTCTTGGTGCTCAGGCTCTTGTATTTAGGGCAATTACATATCTCTGACAAATTTCTTCTTTATTTTATCCTTGTATCCATGGGCTTCAGTCAAAATAACTATGCCCCCTCGGAACCAGGCAGTGCTTCATTATTTCTGACCAGGAATATTCAATCATCACCAGTACAATGTCCATGCTGCTTACTTACAGTCTTTGCTTATCTCGCTTTCTTTCTGTTTCATGATTCAAAGAAACACATTTTTTCTCTAGACTGTTATAAAAATAACCAATCTTATATTGTCTGTGCATCAAAGTAATGAACCATGAAAAGATAAACACATTTATATGCATAACTCTAAACACATTGATGAAAACAGTTCTGCCACTTCAAAGACAATGGAATACATCCATTTTTCTGAAAAGAACATTTGTTTATTTATTCAGATACTATGGAAAGAAATAATGCAAATGATATGATTTATCTTACATCTCTTGAAACTATAATGCATAAAAAACTCACAAGTGTATATTTTACTAGTTGTATCAAAGAGAATGATACAAATTTAAAACAGATCTGCCAAAACGATTTGGGGACATTATTCATTAACTGATATAAGTATGTGTGTATATGTACTAAAAATTTGAAAAGTATCATAGCATAAGTATAGTGCTGGACTGGGATATCAGGGGTCCACCCAAAAACCTTAGACCATGGGCCCACTCTCAGTACTATTATTCTTCATCAACTCACTCAACCTCTGTGCTCCTAGTCTCTTTTAACCTCTGTGCTCCTAGTCTCTTTTCTTTACATACTTTAATGTATTATTCCTTATATTTAGCCTCTTTGTTCTCATAGAAATAGGGAATGGCCATGAAATAGGGCAAATGTTTTGCAGCATGAGGGTCCACCTACATCTGGGCCCACAGGGAGTTTTCCTGGTATCCCAGTCTGCATGGGTAACTGTTTTTGTTTTGTGACTGAAAATTATACTTTCAGTACTCATATTTATGCTAACTGCTAGGCTTTTACCAGTAATGCAGGATTTTTCCCTAAAATCCCAAAACTAAAAGTAGCCACTAATTAAATGACATGTGTCTTGGGTGCAATTTACAATTAGTGGAAGCAAATTTGCTGCTGATTTGGTAAAACCTGCCCAAATTATGTTCATAATTTACTTAAGTCTTGTCATTTCTATCCCCATGCCAAAAATGCTGAAAATAAAATTTATTACGTACGAATCAGTTACGCATGTTGGTGCAACATGCAAAGTTAAGCTTTTGGATTAAAAGTTTTTCTCATTCCCTGAAATTTCTCTGTATCATTTTACACATGGAATGGGTATTTACCAAAAATCATACAGTATATTGAAGAACTGCTGACACAACCCAGTACTGAACTTGCAAACACCATATTGTGAAGGTAACAACAGGACACATGTACAGCTGCAGGTACAGTTGTGGTCCCTGGAATTTCATTTGCACGTAAAACCATTTTCATTAAAGGTACTTGTCAAAATCATGTGCTTTTTGCACTTCCATATAGTTGCATTCGGCACCATTAAGGGCTTGCACAGATGAGCAGTTTTGCCTGTGCTCCACTGCATTCACTTTTACAAACAAAACGCAGTCAATTATTTTAAACTGGGCTGTACTCACACAGATGCATGTAAGTTCCACTATATTGTGCTCAGTGATGTACAATGCTCACTGAACTTGCGAATGCCCTAAAATGTAAAATCTTCATCTGAAAGGGGGGCTATGCTGCATCACAAAAGTTACACAAATGATGTAAGTTACATACAGTTAATTCAACAAAGTGTACCTTATGTTATACCCTAGATACATAATTCAACAACTGTGACCCTAAAATCGACAATATCAGCATAGTTTCTACTTTCCTTTTAGTTTTGTTTACAGCAATTGTATTACAAAAAATTGTTAGGTGTCATATTACCTGTCTAAAACCTGCATAAAAAGCCTGTCTGCACCCTTTTATTGAGAATGGAAGTAATTCACACATATATGCCTCTGAGTAACCATGTGGCTGTGTTGGGCTAACTTGATCCCTGTGAACTCGCGTGGCAAGTAGCACTAGAAATGTTCAATGATTGACAGACTGCCTGGGGGAAATGCTACCAACAATGACTACATAGGCATTGTAGAGCACAAGTCTGACAACAACATCAGTTTTTTTGGATGACTAAGTGGTACTGAAATGTCACTGTAAATGCAATGAGGCATATCTGTCTGATTATCACTGGTGTTTTGTTGCTCCATGGAGATTTATATGAAGGACACCACTAACTGAAAAGCTCAGACAACAGATAGTATATATTCTGGCAAGAGATTCTGTTGGAGTTGCTTCTCCGCACAGTCAGTTTATTTTATTTGTGCTTGGACAACCAGTTACTAATGGGCATTTGTATAATGATAAGTAGGTGAAGCTCTAATGATTTGTGGACTAATGCAGTAATATTAGGATGCAAGTTTAATTTAAGCAAGACACTTTCACATATTGTCTGTTTGAAGCAGAGAATTTCTAAGGGAATGATTAAGGGACTGATGTGCTTAGGCTTCAGAGGTAGGAGTGAAAAATGTTTTGTTGTAGGGCTTAATAACTTACTGCACTGCTGCTATAAACCTATAAAGGCAAGCAGGTTATTTGTTATGCTGTATATTTGTTTGTGTGTAAGTACACTGGCGTGGAATAAAACAAGGGAAAGATAGCTTAATTTTATTCCATAGAGCATTTTGCAATACTTAAAAGAATGTTTAAATATCCTTAAAACTAGTACTCAAGCATACAAGTTAAGGAACTTTTTGTAAATACTGTATCAAGGTATGTTGAATCCGAACCTTTCATATGAAATAACAACCTTTCTTAAAAGTCCCTTTTACCTAATGAAACTGATTATTTTTATCCACGCAATAAAATACATTCTAAATCAATAAACCAAAGGAGGGTATCCTTTGCAGTGTTGCTTTGAAAATAGGCATCAAGTATACTTGCACATGCAAGTGTCAAATTTAATGCAATTGCTGTTTAAGCTATCACATTTCAACAACAAAAAAGTTCATGTCAGGCTTGATTGTATACCATATATATTGGAAAAATGCACACACAACATCTTTGTACTTGGTAGAATGGTTTTGTTGGTAATTCATCTTTACATACTTGGTGACCCATAACTGTACTACCATAAGTGAAATGTTGTGGTTGTGTTGGAAAAAAAAATTCATGTCACATGATCAACTGAACTGCAAAGGGCCCATTTATAAACACTAGGCACATTTGCACTTGGGGAGTAACCCATAGCAGCCAATCAGATTAGCTTTTTTTCAGGCAGCTGCAAGTTGAACACTGAAAGCAGTCATATGTTGTCATGGGTTACTGCCCAGATGCAAATTTGCCCAGGGTTAAATAACCCCCATTGTCTTACTGCTAAAGACAGTTGCAGGACCATCACAAACACAAAAACCTTAGACACAACCCACAAAACCTTAGATAGGCTGTTAGTGCTGTGTTTTAAATGCTGTGGGAAGGTTGTATTAATGATAGGAAATTTCTGATAAATGGCATTAGTGCCATCCCACAGATACCATCTCTTTAGAGTAGTATTAGCCTCTGAATCTAACACAATCTAAGCTGTGCATTTTCAATTTCCTAATGAAATGCCATTTCAATATATTCAACTGAGACATGGGAATAGTGATCATAACATGGTCTCCTTTGAGATTCTGTTGCAGAAGCAATTCTATAAGGGAGTAACTAAAACACTAAATTTCAGACCTGCAAACTTTGACAGTATAAGGGCATCTCTGCAACATATGAAGTGGAAAATGCTTTTCACAGGGTTAAACACAGAACAAAAATGGGAAGTCTTTAAAATGCTGCTTAATAAATATACTTGTCATCTTTTTGGTTCAATAGAAGCGTTGGTGTTGAGGTGGGTAAGAAAAGACGTGCTTTTAAGGCTTTCAAGTTAGCTGGTACAGCCAAAACATTTATAAGGTACAAGGAGGCCAATAAATCATGCAAGGAAGCTATAAGGCAAGCTAAAATTGCTATAGAAAAGGATATTGCAGCTAGCAGTAAAAAAAAATCCAAAATTATTTTTTAAATATGTTAATAGTAAAAAAATGAAGCAGGAAGGGGTGGGACCCTTACTATCAGAGGAGGGTCAGCTGGTTGATGAAAACAAAATAAAAGCGCAGATTCTGAACTCATATTTTTCATCTATCTACACAAATGAGGAACCAGTAAGTGAAGGTTTCATTCTTAACAGTCCCAATTCTAGTAATACAACTAATGATGCATGGTTCACACATGAAGAAATTCAAAAGAGACTAAAACATGTTAAGATTAACAAAGGTCCAGGGCCAGATGGTATTCATCCCAGGGTAATTAGCGAGCTTAGCTCTGTGATTGCCAAACCTCTTTACTTAATTTTTCAGGATTCATTGAGATCTGGCATAGTGCAGAGAGACTGGCGAATTGCTAATGTGGTGCCTCTATTCAAAAAAGGATCCCGTTCTCAGCCTCAAAACTATAGGCCAGTTAGTCTGACGTCAGTGGTAGGAAAGCTTTTCGAAGGGTTAATAAAGGATAAGATACTGGACTTCATAGCAAATCATAATACTATGAGTTTGTGCCAGCATGGTTTTATGTGTAATAGATCTTGCCAGACTAACTTAATTTCTTTTTATGAGAATGTAAGTAGAGACCTCGATTCTGGGATGGCAGTGGATGTGATTTACTTAGACTTTGCTAAAGCATTTGATACAGTGCCACACAAAAGGTTATTGGTTAAATTAAGGAATGTTGGCATGGAACATAGTATTTGTACCTGGATAGAGAACTGGCTAAAAGACTACAAAGAGTGGTGGTAAATGGAACATTTTCTAATTGGACCAGTGTTGTTAGTGGAGTACCGCAGGGCTCTGTACTAGGTCCCTTGCATTTCAACTTGTTTATTAATGACCTGGAGGTGGGCATTGAAAATACTGTTTCTATTTTTGCAGATGATACTAAATTGTGCAGAACTATAGGTTCCATGCAGGATGCTGCCACTTTGCAGAGTGATTTGTCTAAACTGGAAAACTGGGCAGCAAACTGGAAAATGAAGTTCAATGTTGATAAATGCAAGGTTATGCACTTTGGCAAAAATAATATAAATGCAAGTTATACACTAAATGGCAATGTGTTGGGAGTTTCCTTAAATGAGAAGGATCTAGGGGTCTTTGTAGATAACACGTTGTCTAATTCTGGGCAGTGTCATTCTGTGGCTACTAAAGCAAATAAAGTTCTGTCTTGCATAAAAAAAGGGCATTAACTCAAGGGATGAAAACATAATTATGCCTCTTTATAGGCCCCTGGTAAGGCCTCATCTGGAGTATGCAGTGCAGTTTTGGACTCCAGTCCTTAAGATGGATATAAATGAGCTGGAGAGAGTGCAGACGTGCAACTAAATTGGTTAGAGGGACGGAAGATTTAAATTATGAGGGTAGACTGTCAAGGTTGGGGTTGTTTTCTCTGGAAAAAAGGCGCTTGCAAGGGGACATGATTACACTTTACAAGTACATTAGAGGACATTATAGACAAATGGCAGGGGACCTTTTTACCCATAAAGTGGATCACCATACCAGAGGCCACCCCTTTAGACTAGAAGAAAAGAACTTTCATTTGAAGCAACGTAGGGGGTTCTTCACAGTCAGGACAGTGAGGGTGTGGAATGCACTGCCGGGTGATGTTGTGATGGCTGATTCAGTTAATGCCTTTAAGAATGGCTTGGATGATTTTTTGGACAGACATAATATCAAAGGCTATTGTGATACTAAGCTCTATAGTTAGTATAGGTATGGGTATATAGAATTTAATTAAAAGTAGGGATGGGTGTATGTATGGATGCTGGGTTTTCATTTGGAGGGGTTGAACTTGATGGACTTTGTCTTTTTTCAACCCAATTTAACTATGTAACTATGTAACTATGCTCTCACAGCCCAGCTTGCTCGTGAAACAACACTTAAAAAATAGGTCACAAGCAAATTTGTACTCTATTCTCAATTGAAATAGTGCATACACATTTACACAGCATTTTACAGATAGTTTTTATCAAATTCTGTTTCATCAGTCTCTTCTCCATTAGAGCTTACAATCTAGTTTATTATCACATTCCACGCACAAAGTAGTGTCATCAATAGACACATTTGCTAACTATCTGCATATTTTGAGTACCAGATGGAAACCCATGCAGTCTCAGGGAGAACATATAAAGTCCTTGCAGACCCCAGTGCTACAAGGCAAGGCACCTCTGCTAACCATTAGACTGCAATTGCTAAACAATATAAAACTAAACTAAGTTTGATGAAGAAATGTGTACAGAACGTGTAGAATCAATACATTACTCAGTAATTAATGTTTGGGACTAATTACATTTAGATACCTCTACAGGCATGCGTTATACTTGTTAATTGTTACTAAATCAGGTGAAGGATACTGTTCAATCATCATTAATTTTCTTGATTTTCCATAGAAGTTTAACTTAGCTTGAGTTACAAAATTAATCTGAATCATTTCTATACATGTCGCAAAGTTTTTGCTTGATGGTAAACTTGCAATATTAAATTTGTATATTATCATATGAACATCAAATAATAGATCTAAAATAAACATTGTAAAAAGAAAACATCCATTTTTATGTTTCAGGTTCAATCTGCCAAGCCAATGGTAGATACAAACAGTCCACACACGTATGTTCATCTTAACCAGAAACTGAAGAAGTTAAAGGTATAAATTTAATGGCGTTTTTAGCATTATTACTAAGGGACTGGGCCTTAGTAAATTAGTGATTTGCAAAAGGTATTTAATAAAAATCATGTAAGCCATTGGGCCCAACACTGTACTGCTTGATATTTCTGTATGTGCAGGTAATTCTTCAAACACAGCATTGTCACTTCTTTGATGAACCATTCTTTTAGGGTCAGCAGGGGATATTCAGTCCTGACACCATCACCCAAGTTTAAATCACTTATGTTGTTGCCCTCTCTGAACTACTTGGTGTAATTAAAAATAAAAGTTGGTCTTAAATGACCATGTGCTCCTATTTACCACTCCTGGCAAAATTCCAGCTGAAAGAACCTGAACAAGTTATAGGAGACAATGCACAATATAAATTTTTATTACCTAAGCATTTTTATTTTTTCTATGATGGAGCAATATTTCACCCAAATATGGTGTAATGTGCAACCTTCTTGTAGCTGCAAACTGTGAGATAGCTGCAAAATATGGGGTAATGTAACAAAAGGGGCTATTTATTTATTTATTGTAAAGTTGTCTTTGTGTGTACAGTTTTTCTATATTGTAAAATTGTGATCAACCTTCAACTAAGTACTGAATGACAATATTACTTTTCCCATATCCAATAGAAAACCAGATAAAACAGACAGTGCCCTAGTGTAAGTGGAGTATGGATAAGAAATACATTTTCTTACATTACAAATCCATCCAACTCTGCTCTGTATCTTGTCAACGTGAGATAGCAATAAGTGTGCTGAGACATTAGTTTGCTTCTGTTTCTTTTCTTCCAAAGGAACAGTGCAGAGAAGAATACTATAATTATTTTTGATTGAGGCCCATTTCTGCCCTTTAGCTGATTAATATTAAAATATGGAAAAGGGTGAACATACAATCATACCTTCCCTAGAGGCCACAAAAGCTATAATACAACAGTCAATGTTCATTTACATAACCTTGCTTATGACTGACAAGATATTGCACTACAAATATGAGCATGTGTTATTTTATTATCTTGCCAAAATCTCCAGACACTGTTGATCTCTAAGTCACTCCTCCTTTTTTTGTGTACAGAGATACAAATCAATAGGGATGTAGCGATATGGCTCTTTGCATTGGAAATAAGGTATACCTTTGTATAATTGCTCTTATTAACAGCTAGAGGAGGAACGTTTAGCCGTGATTGAAAGAGACAACCATTTACTACTTCAGAAGATGTCAACCATCATGAAAACCAAGGGGAGGGTGGACAATAAAAATGAGTATGAAACAAAAAGGTATAACCACCTTGCACTCACACAGTATTGTTCACAAACCTCTCAGATGTCCTGCTCATTAAAAAAAAGCACAGAATAGAATTCAGAAATGTTTTTACTTCTTTTACAGCTGACACTCTACCTTCATTTTTCATGTTGCCTTTGTATTTGTCTAATATTTCAGCCAAAACGTATATCTTCTAGAGGATCACTTTAGATCGAGTAGAATAGTGAAAATAGACATTTCAATTAAGGTTTGCAAATAAGTATCCTATTTTGGCTTCTTTAGTGGTGGCATTCTACAAATCTCATACTCTACATCAGTGGAATTAATTATTCATGAAATCTATATTTCCACTTCTCTCCCTATCAGTTTAAATAAAGAAAAACGGGACAGAGAATTATTAAGGGTATCCATAGAAAATCAAACCATTCTGGACAGGATTACAAAGTGTGAACCTCAGTATCAGGTGGAGAAGTGGCAGGAAGATTGGGTGAAAGCAGAAAAATACATGGACAGCATTGCAAGATACCCAAGAGGATGGTGGTGTCTTACACACCAAGAGAAGGTAATGTAAACTCCTGTGTACCAGTTAAGGGCTGTATCACATAAAGGTGGGCATATGAAAAGATCTGCTCATTTAATATGAGTTAAACCCAGCTGATATGATCTGGGCTTATGCAAACCTGTCTCAAGAGGTTTGCATCAATAGGCTAATATTGTCCTTGTCCAATAGGATTTTCTAACCTAACCAATAGATCCCAAAAACCCAACCCTGATATTAATCAGATATTCTTAGCCCATACAAATACAACATAAGCTAAGTAAAGTAAACAATAAAGACCAGTTGCAAAGTTGCTAAGAATAGGCCATTTCATAAAATACTATGTTAATATATAGATGAAACACCTCTTTAAGACAACTAATAAAGAGTAGGACATGAAGATATATTTATAAAGCATTTAAGTCTAGAATGCAACATTTCCATGGAGAGAGGCAAAAAATGAGAATGAATGAACTTTCCCTTTCTTCAATATGGTCTTAATTCTAGCATGGTTCTATACCAGAAGTACTTTCACTTCAGAGGTTCTCTGAAACAAAAGCAGTTGATTATTTAGGTAGTCAATCAGCAGAACACAGGGCACAGTACTTTCCATACAGTTCAGCTAAATGTCTATTTCAAAATATTTTATTGTTGCAGAGTGAATTAAGAGAGAAAAAGAAATCTACCAAACGAGCGGATTCAAGTGAAAGTTTAGTTAGAGAGAAAAAAACGAAAAAAGAAAACGTGAAAGAGGAGAGGGCATCAGTGGTGGACAAAGATATAAAGAAAAAAATGGTTTCAATAAAAGAGGTTGGTGTAAAATCCAGGGAAACCAAGGTAAACCAGGGAAAAGCTACCAAGGAAGTCAAGGAAATACATAAACAAGAACCTAGAAATTATACCAAAGAAGATGACCTTGGTGGTGATAGAGAAGGATATGAAGATTCAGCAGATGAAGAACAGGAACATGCAGCAGATGAGAGGGCTGATGAGTCTGACAGTGATGCCAAATCAGAGAGTAACAAATCAGCACACAGTAGAGTGCAAAAAGAAGACGAAGAAAAAACAGAGGGTTCTGGGGATGAGGAGAACTCTGATACAGAATAGATTTAGAATAAGAATGGACTACCTGTGGCCCTCCAGGTGTTCTTAAAGGAACGGTAACTCCCAAAAATGAAAGTGTTTTAAAGGAATGACAATATAATGTACTGTTGTACAGCACTGGTACAGCTGGTGTGTTTGCTTCAGAAACACAACTATAATTTATATAAACAAGCTGCTGTGTAGCCAGGATACACAATGGATAACAGATACGTTCTGAAGAATTCCATTATAAACTACAGAGTTTATCGATTATCTGCCGTTTATCCTGCGCCTTTTCTCCTTTTTCAGCTTTAAATGGCTGCCCCCATGGCTAAACATCAGCTTGAATATATCAACTACAGTTGTATTTCTGAAGCAAACACACTCGTTTTTCCAGTGCAACACAACAGTACATTACATTTGTATTCCTTTTTATACAGTTTCATTTTTGGTGTTACTGTTAAAAATACAACTTCTTCGGGTGGAATGCCGGGAGCTGCACTTCAAAAACAATAGGACCACAAGTTTCTCACCCCTGGCATAGAAAAGGGAGTATGTATTATATACACTAAAATATAAAATAATTTAATTTGATTGCTGATTCCCAACAATAGTGCCAAATAAGCACTAATACTTGAAGATGTCACATTATCACTTTAACATGTCAATCCTTAGCCAATATATCTAATGTACATTGAAAAGATTAAAATAACTTTTACATTTAGTAATGAACAAATTCCATTACACATATGCATATCTACTAATGCAGTGGAAATCTAAAATAAAAAAAACACTTGGTATCCTTGGGTGGCTGAGGGTATATATTTTATATATATGTGTGTATATATATATATATATATATATATATATATATATATATATATATATATACACACATATAAAAACGAGTTCACAGAGGACCAACACACTGTTTTTCAAATATCATAAATATTTTTTCACATCACAGTGCCTCCAACGTTTCGGCCCCCTTTGGGGCCTTTATCAAGGATAAAGTGCTCAGTGATACAATACTCATTTAAATACCCATAAACCCTCCAAATAGAGGCACCAATAATGACGTCATTACCACCAGAATTATTCAATCATTCAATTAGTGCAAGTGATTGGAACCATGTTAAAAATATGAAAGATAGTAATATAAAAGTTAATATGCAATTCATAAAAATGTGTAATAATAATACCTAAAAGACACAGAGGGGATGATTATGACAATGTATTGCTGAAAATAGAAGCATTTTTAATTAATGAGTTGGACTGTGTAGCACCTAAAGGATTAAATGGGCAACAAGTACTTAGCTGGTTCCTAACCTAAGATGAATTTTTTCCTTAACCAGACATCATTTTAGCAAATGGTAACATGTTGCAAATATAAATGTTTATAAACACAAATATTGAAACATTAGTTGCAAGATGTGATTAAAGCTTTTTAATCTACAGGTGAAGTTACAATGTATTTGCTGATTCTGGAAATGTAGTGATCAATATTGGAACTCTTAAAAGTGATTTCTTATGGACTTTTTATACAGACTTCTATTCACAAGATTAAGGTGACACCATGTGGTGGATTTTATATTACATATTTTTTTATTACACATTTTTATGAATTGTATATTAACTTTTATATTACTATCTTTCATATTTTTAACATGGTTCCAATCACTTGCACTAATTGAATAATTGAATAATTCTGGTGGTAATGACGTCATCATTGGCGCCTCTATTTGAAGGGTTTATGGGTATTAAAATGATTGTTGTATCACTGAGCACTTTATCCTTTAAGGGGGCCAAAACATTGGAGGCACTGTGATAATAAAATATTTATGATACTTGAAAAACAGTGCGCTGGTCCTCTGCAAACTCATTTATATATCTTTTTGACCAAGCACCTGGGAAGTGGATTGTGTGATGGAGTGCGGGTATCACCTACATTGCTACTATATATATATATATATATATATATCGTGCATTTACAGGGATTATGAATATAAGAACAACTGCACTGTTTCAGAGTAAAAACAACTGCAAACTCTCTAGGAAAAAGAGTGTGTAATTACCACTACCTTGGAAATAAAATGAATTTAAATAAAATAGAGCCCTTGTCTATTTTAATCTAAGTTAATTGGCTAGGTTAACTAACTAATTAGCACCTACTGAACACATTACATGGTTATGTCTCTTTTCATGCATAACAATATTGGTGTTTCTGTTTTATGTATCAAGCCAATACTTTGTTTTTATTTGGAACCTCTATGAATGAAGTGTATTCAAGAAATACCCACTTATATTTCACCCTTTTATGTGCTAACTTCAACTCTGCATATGGCCAACAAAAGCCACTTTTTTTACTACTGGGATGTATTTGCTGTCTGGATTAAGTCATAAGTATAACTGTGTAAAATAAAGTAAAATGCAGTGATCAGACAGCATAAAAGAAAATACAAAACTTTATAAATTTGCATTTATTTAACGCTGTTTTTCCAGCAAAAATAATTGTACACAACATGAAAAATTTGTCCCAATACTTTACTGTACCAGCAATATAATTAAAAGCACAAATTGTTCTTTAGTGCCATCTGCTGGGGAACTGGATATATTTCAGAAACAATACAACTTCTTATAGGAATAGTAAAATCAGTAACATTGAAAAATAAAAGTATGTTAAAGTAAAAAGTCCATACCTCCCAACTGTCCCGTTTTTAGATGGACAGTTCCTCTTTTGACAGCTCAACCCGCAGTCCCTAGTTTGTACTGGAAAGTCACGTTTTTCTCTGCACTGAACAGCCAGAAAAAATTGGCTTTTGGCAGAGAGCCCAGACCAGCGACAGCTGCAGATAAGATACTTTGTAACAATTTCGAGATAAGCAAATAAGTAATTGTAATTTAACATATAACAGGTCTTTTGGAAAAAGTTAGACTCACAGCTTAAATGGCAATTCAGCTTCATTAGCAAAACTGTAATAACTGAAGAAAAGAAACACAGAAATATGTTCAAACATTCATAACCTGCCAAATTTTGTAAAATGAACATGGTAATTAGGGGGTGTGGCCACAAAAATGGGCATGGTCAAAATTTCCCTGCGCTACACGCAACAACTTTTTTGTCGCTCTTTTTATTTCCAAGATGTTGGGAGGTACGTGTTCTACTGATAGCACGTTACCATGAAAAGTAAGTATGGAGACAATATGCTAAGGCTTCACAAGCAGCAACTACTTTCCCATTGTTTAATAGTGTCACGCATTTATACTGTTCCTTATACAGTTAAATTTTCCGCAGTCAAAATTTTTTAATACATCAATATTCAGGGGCACTCCACCAATGAGGCGAGTTGATCCACTTGCCTCAGGCGGCAGCGCTCCCCTGGTTAAATGCCTCTCCTGGAAACTAGGAGCCGAATTTCCGGTTTTCAACCTGGAAATTTGGCTCTTCTAGAGCAGTGAGCGCAACTAGCGTCGTGCAGCGCCCCGACCCCCTCCTGCGCAGAAAATGTGAGTGCTGTGAGGAGGGGTCGGGCGGCAAAGGAAGGCCGTCTCAGGCGGTATAAAGGCGCGGATCGGCGCTGTCAATATTGATATAATTAACACCAGTGTCGGACTGGCCCACCGGGATACCTGGAAAACTCCAGGTGGGCCCAGGTGTCGGTGGGTCCTCATGCTGCTAAACATTTGGCCTTTGTCATGGCCATTCCCTATTTCTATGAGAACAAAGAGGCTAACTAGATGAAATAATAGATTATAGTGTCTAAAGAAAAGAAACTAGGAGAGGTTGAGTGCGGAGAGAAAGAATACTGAGAGTGGGCCCCTGGTGTCCCAGTCCGACACTGTACAACACAACAAAAATATAAAATAAATGGGATTTCCAGCGGATTACGGCTTTTCATAACAGAAGCTGAGGCAAAAATGGAGTCGCACACTTGCGGGAGCGCGCAGCTGTAGAGGGTTAGGCGCATGCCTGCACTACGGATGAGTTGCTGATGTCGCAGCATCCCTCACTGAAAGGCAAAGGGAACATGCGCGGAACAAAACATCTGTCTAGAGACAAGCTTATAGATTGTTGGGTTGTTTAATACAATATACGACGGTTTCATCTCCAAGCGAGGTGTCGTGCTTTGCTAAGCGAAGGGCACGACCTGGTCGGAAGAATAAAACATACGTTTGCTACCTGTCTGCACTTCGCCAGGTGAAAATTCGCTCAGACAAAATTTACTAAAATGCGAAGTTGCGTACAGAGCTTCGATTGCTGACGAATTTTCGTTAGTGTTACTTCGGCAATCAAAGTGTAGATGTGCTAATGCTAAATTATGCCTAGCGCCAATTGGTAGAGGTCTTTGCTCAGGCTAATTTACATATGGCAGGAAGTTACATTTAATGGACGTATATGTTGCAGCAAGTACATTACATTACACAAGTCCAAGGAACCTTAATAAAGAAAATATAGTTGTTATAATGCCCTACACATGAGCCCAGTGTATAGTTTATGTTCCATATGGTAGGAAATGTAGGGGGAACCTGGTTACAGTCATTTTTACTAATTTCAACCAATTTATAGGGGGTCAATTTTAACCTAATTGGCATAAAACCACAAAAAATAGCTGAAAAATATCAAAAATAATATTAGACACAGTGTTAAAGATTGGGGTCTACATTAAAATAAAAGTATGGAAAGGGTCAAGGGCCACAACATAGGAGAGAGTGGACCACGTGTAGCACCCAAAACCCCAGTTTAAATGGCGGAGTTGAAGGTTTTTATTAGAACAAAGTGCTTTATCTTCTCTGCAACAAGGCTGAATTCTCTGCCATTCACTTGCTATTCCTTATGTTTAGAGAACCTAGAAAGCCAATACGAGGAACAGTCCTCATACGTTTCTCTTGCCTTGCTTTGATTTGTTCCCAAAACTCCTCACTGCCGCACAACTGTAAAGCAAATGGTGACAGTGGAGCCTTGGTAATTGAAAGAGCAATATAAAAACTCTCAGCACTGGAGTAGACAGAAACAACACTCTTCAGAGCTGAATCTCAGGGTTGATCTATTACAAAATGTACTGGGGAATTCAAATGCAGCACTGAGCACCCATATATATGTTCCTGATAAATTACATTGGAGTAAGCATTCAGACATTTTCCGCCATGAAAAACACATTTTAAGTCTTAAGCTGTTCTTAATTCTTTTACAGGTCGTACAATCCCAGACCATTCATTCTGTATTAACTGTGGGAGAGTGGGCACAAGACCTTTGCATTCGCAAATAATAATAAGAATACTATTTGCTTTCATTATGAAAAACAATATATTTGGACTGATAGTGTGAGAATTTACGCATGCGTCCTGTTCGGCGCAGGCGCGGGCGTGTTAATGCGCGCCGGTGTGTGATGCGGGACGCCGGCGACGGGCGCAGGCGCAAGGACGTAGGCAGAAACGACTGTGATGGACGTGCTGGCGTCAGTTCCGCGCCAAAGACGCCAGTTTGGCGCCAAAGTATCAGTACTTAAACCAAATCCAGACTGAGATGCATTGCCTGGTTATTAGGTTATTTAACTGAAACCCTAGCGTCTTATACTATTGAATTCTTGTTGTTGACCCTTGCCTGTACCTGGACTACGATTTCTGCTGCCTGCCTCGACTCTTCGGCCTGTCTCATCGTTCACGAACCTCACTGCCTGCCTTTTGACCTCAGACCTTCTGACCACAACTTTGCCTAATCCTTTTTGCACTTCGCTTGATCGTCTCATTGGCTACTCTCCACAACCCTGCTCCCTGTTCCATTCCAGGTGGGTAGCGGTTGTGTGAGGCGCTTGTGAGTTCAATATCTTCAGCTCCAGCTCCTTCTACGACTGGATAATACTGGTAAGCTTGACAGATAGCCCCTTTACATTTTGTATATTTTACAAATGGTGTTGAAAGAAGCGTGCCTTTTTTGTGCATAAAGTGTAAAATACGAGACCAAAATAGACTTATGGAATATAAGAAAATGAGCAATTTCCCAATAACATATCTCTGCTTACTGCTAACTGGCTGTCAGTAATGGCTTACCTTCTGAAAAGCTTTGCATGTTTCTGACATATGTTTGGTGTCATTTGTGTCAACAAAAGACAAGATACGAATCTTGAGATCATTTGGGAGTCGTACTATAAAATCACAGTTTCCCTTGCACGTACTAAGCACATATTCCATTGTTTCCTTGCTGAAGATCCTTTGTACTTGCTCTGCATGCAAATAAATAAGAAGAGACACATAAATACCGTCTGTCTTGTCTTCAATGGTTTATTATTCATTATAGCAAGTTTCACCTTCTACTACATTAGTACCACAGCCATAACACTGGCTACTTCATAAAGCTTTGCATGAATGAGGGCTGCCAATTGTATAGATTTTATCTAATTTCTGCACCAACTCAAGATATACAAGGATATCCATCTCCTATACAAGTATCCAATTAGAGGTTTTGAAGAAAACAATTACTAAGTTCAGGGTCATAACTACAGAGGAAGCAGACCCTGTCGCTGCAGGGGGGACCAAAAGGTAAGGGTGCCCCATGAGGCCCTAATTAATATACAATTTCAATAACCAGACATTTTGAGGCCTGAAAAATAATTTGCTGTGGGACCCAATAATATATAATTATGCCACTGACTATGTTACCTTGGTCCATTCCTGAGAACCGTGTACCATTTCCTGCATCCAGACTGACAACTGCCATGATCTTGACTTTTGTTAGCTACTGCCCATCCCTAACCTCAATGTATCAATTACCTTCTGAATCTCTGCTGCCTGCCCTCACCCCATCCGTTTCCACAATGAATCTTCTTTGGATACTGCAATTTGGCCTTGACTTACTGGGGATAATTTACTTACATAGGTGCTAAATTACAGCAGCATAGTTGCTATGGGCAACTGCACTTGTGTGTCTTAACACTTATTTTAGTAAATGAGGCTAAGCTCTATTGGATAATAAATATTGCACTAGTTCCCTATGAGCGTTCAGTTCTAGAGTGAGGAACTGGTGAGCTGTTTGATCAAAAGATTATCTTTATACCTAATTCTAATGGACTTGATTTTTGCAATAGAGTTTGTTGATGCTCATTCTACCTTATTATTATTATTCCAGCCATAATTTGCTTCTGTTCTTTCTTCTGACAGGTGGTAACATTGTACTAATAGATATATCTTACCACTTGTTGCTGCACCCGGAAACCGGCATTGCTTCTTATATGAAGAGCAGTTTTATGTTGGGTATTAGGTTGGTCTTGAAAAATAAATGCACTGCAGCTTGAATTGAAATCAAAGCTGTCAGGAGGTGGAAGGAGTATTGCCAGGATTCTTTCTTTAAATGCAGATTGTGCCCGGACTTGCCAGAGCATTGTGTGCTGCTGATATATTATGATTAGGTGTTTCCTGATCAAACACTATTTGGATACAGTTGACAAACACATGTTACTGCTACAAATTACCCCTAATCAAAGAAGGGGATCAGCGACTAGGGCAACGGAGAGACCAGAAACAATATATGGTATAGTATGTTCCAATTGAATTTATATAACACCATGAGGCAGATCTATCAAGGGTCGAAGTGAATTCAAGGGAATTTTCGAAGAAAAAAATAGTAATTTTTTGGATACTTCGACCATCGAATAGGATACTACAACTTTGACTTTGAATTTGTTTCGAAGTAAAATAGTTTGAATAGTTTGAAATAGTACTGTCTTCAATACTTGCCAAATTAAACCTGCCAAAGTGCTATGTTAGTTTATGGGGACCTTCTACAGAAGTTTTTTGAAGTCCAAGTAAAATCGTTCAATCGAACGATTTTACTTTGACCGCAGAATACCCAAATTTGATGAAAAAAGTTTGTATTTTAATTAGATGGTCGAATTTCGAAGTATTATATAACTGTGTATGTGATTCCTCTGTGACACCTTCCTTTCCCCTTGCGTGTTACACCACTGCTTAATTATAGTGGCCTCCACCAGTTTGGCAGAAATGCCTACTTACAAGACCACAAGAAATGTATTGCACTCACATTTGTAAGGAAGTCAGTCACATAAAATTATGAGTCTTTATGCATTTTGCCAATGAAATATAAGGAGGGTTGTTTGCCAGCCAAGCTCACGCCTCATGGTGTTATATAAATTTAATTGGAACATACTATACCATATATTGTTTCTGGTCTCTCCGTTGCCTTAGGCGCTGATCCTCTTCCTTGATTGTGACTTTTTTGAACACCAGGGACACTGTGAAAGGATCGTCAGGAAGAGTACACACTAAAGGATTAACTAACTTTTCTTTTTCCTTTTTTTTATATTGTTACAAATGACCCCTGCCAGGTGAGATGATAGTGTAAACTTATTCATTAAAGTTGAAGGAGATTTCATGTTTAGCAAACAATTTTTCAGTGTATCTGGACATGAGTATAAGAGTGTTAAGATAAATCAGCGTGACCCAGAAATATGGTTTCACAAAGATGAGCCCATGCGTAGCCAGAATTCACATCAGTTACTGCCTGTTCAGACTTCAGATCAATAATACACAACTGTGTATAGAGATTAGTTTTGAATTTAAGAAACATTGTCGCATTGTGAAGTGATTTCCACAATGATTAAAGCCGATTGGGTCAGAATAATCATATTTACAGTTATTTCACCTCTAGCTAGGATAAAATGCATTTCAATTCTAAAGCCTTTAAGGTGTACAGTTTGACATCCCTGGATGCCTAATTTTATGAGAAGAATAATCGACAGACTAGTTTCAAGTTTTTGAATGAAAACTACCAGGAAGATACTAGAACTGAAAGTTGTCCTTGTAAAAAGGGGTAGTTCACCTTTAAATTAACTAAGTATGATGTAGGCATTTATATTCATTCTTGTGGTTTATTAAACAGCTCTACAGTAGGGTACATAAATCCTTTGACTCCTACTCCTCATTTTATGGTACATCCAACTCCTTTGTTTTTAAGGGAACAGTAACACCAAACATTTAAAGTTTATCAAAGTAATTAAAATATAATGTACTGTTGTTTCAGAAAGACTATTATATAGTGAATAAAGTACCCCCTTTTGTAAAATATAAGGATATTATTAGTTACCGAGGAGTTTCATGACCATATAAGAACACGAGGCCGCAGGCCGAGTGTTTTTATACAGGTCATGGAACCCCGAGGTAACTTCTAATATCCTCATATTTTACAACTGGGGGTACTTTATTTATTATAATACACAAATTTTAGTGAGTCATGTGACAGAAATGACATCACTACTCACCGTTTATAACTGATGACATCACTACTCACCGTTTATAAGGATATAATTTACAGGATATTCATGGCTTTTGTGTATTATATATTATATAAACAAGCTGCTGTGGTGCCATAGGGGCAGCCATTCAAGCTGGAAAAAAGGAAAATATATTTTCCATGTTGATTGAAAGAAGTTAAGTCCACAACATACAAGGCATTTTATCACTGCCAAAGCTCAAACATATAAACCACATCCTTTTGTAATTCTAAACCAAAGTTAAGCTACATAAATAAAAAACAATTGGAAAACTTAAAACAATTTACATATTAACTGAACTTAGCGTATACCTGTAGAAAAGCTGTTAAACACAATCCCTGTATTTTTCTTACAAACAGAATTGCTTCTGCGATATCCTCCTTCATAAATCTGATTTGCTTATTTTCAGTGCTTTCAACTCCACAGTTTTGCTGTACAGGGTGGAGTTTCACTAGCTATCTGGTTGCTAGGCTGCAATTTACTCTGGCAACCAGACAGTGGTTTTAATGAGAGGCTGGAATAAGAGTATCAGAGGGCCTGGATAGAAAGACAAGTGTTAAAAAATAATAATAAAAAAAAAAATTCAGTTCATCGACTTTAAAGGGGAACTATCTCGAAAATGAAAATTTAATATAAGCTTCCTCATACTGAAATAAGAAACTAATTTCTGAAATAATCAAGTTTATCCACTACTGCAGTAACTTTTCTTATACTGTGCTCTAAAGAAGCACAATGAACAATGCTCACCTTCTGCATTTTGACTGGGCTATGCATGGCTTTAACAGCAAGGGATCGCAGAATGCAAAGCCTTCTAAATGTTAGATTTATTATTGCATATATGTGCGGGGCCAAACCAAGACTTGCCAGAGCTCCATGGCACATGATGAGAAGGCCTACAGATAACAATTGATTTTTCCGAATCAGCATAACTAGCTTTAACTTATTGGTAGAACTGATTATTTAAAACTACCCGATCAAAATGTATCTTACTCTGAAAGCCATTGTCTTCCAAAAATTCACTGTGGGTTTTCTTTACTTCCCGTGGCAAAACTTTTCTGTGTTCAACACGGACAGAAATCTTCCAGGATCTCAGAATTACCTGGTGAACACAAAAAATATGTCACTAGACAGTGGTTTATGATTTCCTTAGAACTAGCAAATAAACCCTAGTTGTGAGCAGAAATCCCTGACATCCACTTGTAAATAAGACTGTATGGATCTGCCTGCTGCATCGCAATGTTACATATGCAACCCCAACAAGCTACAACTCCCTCTCACCCTCCCTCTCAACATTCACTTTACTAACAAGTCAATACTTCGCTGTTCACTTTTAAATTAACTTTTAGAATGACAGACATTGGTATTTTGACACAATCTGCAATTGGTTTTAATTTTAAATTTTTTTTTACTTTACTTTTTGTTGAGCAGCTCTATAGTTTGGCATTTCATTTCACCGGTTTTTCTAGTTGCTAAACTTGCGAAGGTCTTGTTTACCTTTACAAACAGGCAGTGGTTTAAGGGTTGGGGCACACAGGCAGATTCAAAGTCACCTGTACGAGACGCCGCAATATAAATAGAAGAAAGACTGAATAGAAAGATAAGGAATAAAAAGTATCAAAAACTATAAAATTATATGCTCACAGAGCAATAGTTTTTTTTGGCTCCGGAGTCAGTGATCCCCATCTGAACACTGCAAAGATGTAGAAAAGGATGGCAAATAATTAAAAAAAACTATAAAAAAATAAAATAAAAATAATGAAGACCAAATGCAAAATGCTAGCAATAGGACTTTCTATAACATTCTAAAAGTAAACTTAAAGGTGAACTTTAAACATATTATCCAGCAAATATAAGAACCACAAGTCTACTCACAAGAATGTATTTAATAAGGAATAATAATATGAGATTGACAAACATAATACATTCTATACAATGATTTTGGATCCCTCCAAACCAGAGGTCTGGCTGGACTGAGAATTAAAATTGGCCCCTGGCATTTTAAGTATACAGAGGCCCAAACAGGCCACATCAGCCCACTAAATACTGACTTTCTATGGGACCTTATAGCAGCCCCTCTGGCATTTGCCAGAACCCACAGATTGCCAGTCAGGGCCTGGGTCTGAGCCACTTGCCATTTCATACTTCTGTATTATGTCCTTTCAGAAAGACAGTAGATGCTAAAAAAAAGTGTAAAACCTATTCTACTCTGACTGCAGCATGCAGAGGAATTATTAGTAATTACCTGAGTTTTTGTGACAACGAGGTGGTGAAAGTCTTTGTTGGGAGCAGGAGATTGGCCCTGGACTTCATACAGTATATCATGCAGCAGGGAAGCCATGATAGATTTAGATGCTAAACGGTGGTTTGCTTTCGACTCTACAGCTGAAATGTGTGTGCTGTATTCCTTCTTGGTTTGGCACAGTGATAAAAGATAAGGAAGGGCCTCCCTGGAGAATATAAGTGCTAATCCTTTATCAGTTATCCCTTGTTTACAGAAAATCATGCTTAGTTTCTGGCACATTGTCAGTGAATGTGTGTGAATAATTGTTGACCTGCTGTCAAATGAATACAGTATATCAACTTTTGTTTACACCAACAGATGAACGGCACTCCGATAAAAAACAGGCTTTTTATTACTGGGTAATGTGGAAATACATAGGCCTTACGCGTTTCGGGAACACCTTCCCTTAATATATGTATATATAGGGAAGAAGAATTGACATAATCAGATGTGGTGTCCTAACTGGTTGTCCAATAACTCAACCTGGATCAGTAAATATTTACATATATTCTCAAATGGTACCGCCTGTGTTCCACGTGTATCAATATAAGTAAGCAATGTCATGTCTTGTATTCAGGCCTTTTGGCATTCTAGTTTCAAGTTTTAAAATCCAAAAAGCTTCCCTTAGGTTAATGGAGTGTAGTAGATCGCCCCCTCTGAGTGGTACCTTTATCTGTTCAATGACTTTTACCGCTAGATCCTGGACACCTTTTGAAGAGCATAGGGAAAAATGTTTGCCCACAGGAGATCCCTCATCTTTTTTGTCTATCGCCCTGATATGCTCCCTGACCCTTTCCTTTAGGCAGCGGGTTGTGCGTCCCACATATTGTATCCCACAACACTTACATTCAAGTAGATAGATTACCCTCTTGGTATTACAATTATAGAAGCCATAATTTTGAAAAGTTTTCCCAGTAACATTGGATTTAAAATTGGGTCCTGTGGAGATAACCATGCATGTCTTGCATGGCATTGTCCCACATTTGTATGTGCCTCTAACTGAGAGCCAGGTACTCTTGGGATTGGTTGGAGCTTTAGTCACCAAACTGGGTGCCAGAATCTTCCCTAACGTAGGGGCTTTCCTTGGGACATATCTGATATCCATCGACTTCAGTATCTCCGCTAATCTCATATCATTGTATAGTACTGGAATATGTTTCCTAATGATGCCACAAATTTTGTTGTACTCTTCGCTGTATTCTGTTATGAAATAAACTTGATTTTCCCCTTTGGTAGCCTGAGTCCTAGTTTTTTGATATGGGTGTAAACGGGAACCATTTTTCCCTGCTTTAGCGAGTGATGTCTTAACAATCTCTTTTGAGTAGCCCCGTCTGTAAAGTCTGTCTCCTAACAATCGAGATTGTTCATTGAATGTATCATCCTGGCTGCAATTCCTTCTATATCTGACAAACTGACTATAAGGGATACTGCGTATAGTGTGCTTAGGATGACAGCTATTGGCTTTTAGTATTGTGTTGCCTGCCGTCGATTTCCTAAAAATATTGGACTCGATGCATCCCCTCAAGTGATTACCTCTTAAATTAAGATCCAGAAAATTAATTTCCAGATGATTGTGCTCTAGTGAAAAGATTAAATTGTGTTTGTTATCATTTAAATATGTGTGGAAGTCACCAATTAACTCTTGTGGACCGCCCCATATGAACAGTAGGTCGTCTATATAGCGGCCATACCATATTATGTGTTGGCGGAAGGGGTTTTTTGTTCCATAGACGTGGGACTGCTCCCACCACCCCATATAGAGGTTGGCGTAGGAAGGAGCAAAGGAAGCCCCCATAGCAGTCCCACGTCTTTGGAGATAAAAACCCCCATCAAAATAGAAAAAATTATGTGTTAGTAAATATTCCAAAACTAAAAGTGTAAAGTGGGTGACATCTTCAGTGTACTTTTGTGTGTCTCTCATTATCTCAGTGATGGCAGTGACGCCTAATGAGTGTGGTATCATTGAATACAACGACTTCACATCCATTGTAACCCATGTGTACATGTCTAACCATCTCACAGAAGACAGTTTATCCAACAAGTGACCTGAATCTCTAAGAAAAGAGTCCAGTTGAGGCACCAGGGGTTTCAGGCAAATATCCACCCAATCTGAAAGGCCTTCATTAACAGACCCTATGCTAGCCACAATAGGCCTACCTTCCGGGGACAGCAAAGATTTGTGTATCTTAGGGAGGTGGTGGAAGATCGGGACTATAGGTTGTGTTCTCACCAAGTATTCCTTGTCCCGAGGGTCCACCACCCCCAACGACACCCCATAGGAAACCAGTTGCTCAATAATGGTCATATATTCACTTTGTGGATTAGAGTATAATTTTTGATAGGTATCAGGATCATTAAGCTGTCTTTCAGCTTCAGATATATAATCCATGGTGTTCATGACCACAACACATCCCCCCTTGTCCGCTTGTCTAATTGTGAGGGCTGCATTATCCCTCAAAGATTTTATAGCTGCTCTTTCCTCACCAGTGATATTCTCAGGGATCTTTCTAGGCCTTTCCAAACTTAGTCGGGTTAGGTCCCCCTCAACAAGATAAAAATATCCATAGAAGGGCATCTAGATTGTAAGGGATAAAAAGTAGAGGGCAATTTCTTAGACAAGAAAATATGGCCTATGGTATTATTTTTACTTTGGGACTCTATTATACCTTCCCTTTGTAACGAATTTAAATCTGTTAGGCAACAGTACTCCCGAAAGGAAGGGAAATTGGGGGACCCATTTTGTTCGGCCCCAGTAAACGTGCTATTGTTCTCTACCTGTTGAGTAGTATCGCTATCAATCCCTGTTCCACATGAACCAAAATGTCTACGTAGGGTTAATTTTCTGACAAACCTATTAACATCTAATAGAGTGTTAAAAAGACTGAAATGATGTGTAGGTGCAAACGACAACCCATTACTGAGGACTCTCTCTTGGATTGGGGTAAGGGGCATTGAAGAAATATTAACCACATTCAATAAATCCTGTGCTTCTTTTTCGAATTTGTCCTCAACCGATAATGTCCCCCTCCGAAGTCTTCCTCCTCTTCCTCGTCTTGTCTTCTTTCTGCCTGATGATTCCGTCTGGGCCAGTCCTTCTTGTCTGTTTTCTTGCGTTTCGGGAACGTGTCCTGGCCCTGGTAGTTTTTTGCCTTTTTTGGTATCTCTGATGTGTCGAAATCCTCTAAGTCCAGCTCAGTCGGATTAGCCCTAGTGGTACGTAAAGAAGTGGGCTCCGCATCCTCAGTACAAAAGGAAGTTTCCTCTCCTGAGTCGCTGGGGGTACTCGAAAAGGATACTGACTTTTTGTGGTTATATTTATTCTGTTTTTTCCTAAGGATAGATTTAGATTTATTCCACAGATAGACCATCTCGTTGTCATAATCTCTTTTATCCCTTTTCAGTTTCCGTTTCTTACGGATGCTAACTGAGGTTTCCAATTTAGAGAGATGTTCCTGCAATTTTGTATCTAATCTATCAAAATCAGGGGATTTTTCAAGGGATGTAAGCTGTATTTGTGATTCTTTGATCCCATCTCTGATATTGGAAAGTTCCTGTCGTTTGTAGTCAATTATAAGACCCATCAGTTCCAAGGAGCATTTGGATAATGTATCATTCCACTTATTGGCAAAATCCTGATCTCCCCTGGCAAACATGGGATATTTTCTCAATCTTAACCCCCTAGGAACCCACTTTAGGGAGATGTATTTTTCAAGGGTTAAGATATCCCAACACGTTAATAATTCATATGACATCTGTTTCTCCAGGGTTTTAAATAAATTGGACACCATATTAGTCCCATCATCATCAACCTCCATATCCCCTAGCATGATTTCATATCTGTTAAATCTGTGCACACGATCCTCCAAAGTTTCCAAGGCACATAATCCAACACCCTCCCCAGATTCCACAGTCCCACAGCCTGCCATGATTGGGTTAAAACTCTGCTAAAGTTATAATGCAGAGAAATATTTTTGTTGTTTTAACCCGTATTTGGGAAGCAGCTGTTTAGAAGAATGGCTAATAGCCACAAAAATAGAGCATTGTAATATACAAAAATCTAAAAGGTTGTCTTTGACTTGTTGATAAAAGAACAGTCTATTACACTCTAATAAGCTCCTGAGAAGGCCCAGTGTGCAGGTAAATTATTATATATGTATAAAAAAACAGACATATATAAAAAAGAAACACTGGCCAGTGCGAAGCCCTCACTTAAGCTTTAAATCATAGATTGAAAATTGCACATTACCAGATCCGTCGTGTAGCACGAATTCTTACTTGACACCAGGTCCCTGTAGCGTGCTTCAGTATGTGCTATGTCGATCCAGCGCTAATGGGCCAGTGCTTCGCATGGAGCAGAGAGACTTTGGGCTGTAGTGTCATCGGCGTGTGCGCAATGCAGGTGGAATTCGGCTTTTTCCGTATCGCTGAGAGATCACAAGTGGTTACTCAGCCGTGAAGAGACGCGTCCTCCACTTTGTCTCCCACAGCGTCCTGTAGTACGCCTGTCAATCAGCGCCGGATCCGTGCAGGAGGGAGCCGCTAGCTGTTAAGGCTTGGTGCTAGAAATGCCGTTATCGCCACAGCAGCTGCTCTTTGATGGCCGCACTCCTCAAACAGCTCACCACCCACCGGGAGGGAAACGTAGCGGAGAAAAACTTCCTTCAACGCCCGCCGATGGTATCAACGCTCAGTCCGTTATAACAGACTCTCCACCTCCAAAGTTACAGCAGGTGCAGGTAATCATCTGTGTTAATTTCTTGCCTCGCTTCTTGTTGCCGACTTGTAATAGATTTGAATATGCTCTAATAACAATATAGGGTGTGGGTGAGCAGGTCCAGGGACTCCACAGTAAACTCAACAACACCAATTAGGACCGCTCCAACTCACCACCACTTCGCTGCTTCCCTTTGAGGTCGGGTGCTCAGTCCGCAGTGTCCCCACTGCCGCAAATGTATACACCAACAGATGTTGCACATTTGCTAGTTTTTTATTTTTCCCCCTTGAATGCACAGAATACAAAAACATTTCTTTCCAGATCAAAGAGGTGTGCGTATGCAGTGGTCTGGAAATTCAAAGGAAAGAAGCTGGTTAATTGTAGGCAAACTGAGAACAGTGCATCACTGTAAGTACAGTAAAAACAATACAAAATGGCACACAAAACTAAAGCTTACTCATTTTGTACTTTCCTTCTTTTTAAAGTGGGTTTATTTAAACCAATGTTCATGGCACACGTGGTGTTTTAATGTCAGCATATTTGAGCTAGAGGTTGGGCCTGTTGTTGCTCTTTCTGGCTCCCACTGGCAGAGCTAGTAGGGGAGCTTTAATATACATTTTGGACCATTTAAGTTAATCAAACGTGACTGGCTCAGTTCTACACACTTCTTTTCCAGCATATTTTAGAATTTCTGAAATACACCTGCAGAGATAACACCCTGTATGCTATAGCCCTAACTAGAGGCCCTCAAAAATATGTCACAGGATAACCCCTGGACAAAGAGCCTTTCATTTTCATTTAAGCTTTGAAAGCATTAGGCCAAGCAGGACAGAGCAGCCTATAAGAGAAGGGATATGCAATACAGAAGAACATAAATCCTGAATTTTATAACCATCCCCGCTACAATGGTTCTTTCTTGTAAGGTACAACGCACAACTCAGGAAAACATTCATCTTACATAATAACAAAAGTTGATATCAACAACACCAATTAGGACCGCTCCAACTCACCACCACTTCGCTGCTTCCCTTTGAGGTCGGGTGCTCAGTCCGCAGTGTCCCCACTGCCGCAAATGTATACACCAACAGATGAACGGCACTCCGATAAAAAACAGGCTTTTTATTACTGGGTAATGTGGAAATACATAGGCCTTACGCGTTTCGGGAACACCTTCCCTTAATCATAGGCTTACAGAATGAATCGAAATTTGCTTTATATACAATAGGTCTCCAGCGACCCCTGTTGGTTGTCTGGATTGTTACAGTTAAAAATACATATTTACTCTTGCTTTATTATATTATTTATATTAATAAAACCAACCACACTTTGCTAAAATATATAAAACAAAAGGGAAGGGGAGGGGGGTAGAGGGAAAAAGAACCCTTTTGGGCCTTGGATGTTCCATCTAGTTATCTATTTAAATTAGCATATAGCCTTATCCTTGTGACAATGAGCTCGTAATTTTATTTCCCTTGGGACAAATTGGCTCTTTTTCATTTATTTAATATTCTATTGTTTAGATTTTTCCTTTTATCTGTTCCTTCACATATTGTGTTAATGCTAGGATGGATCGGTATGTGCAAACATATATGTATATATAGGGAAGAAGAATTGACATAATCAGATGTGGTGTCCTAACTGGTTGTCCAATAACTCAACCTGGATCAGTAAATATTTACATATATTCTCAAATGGTACCGCCTGTGTTCCACGTGTATCAATATAAGTAAGCAATGTCATGTCTTGTATTCAGGCCTTTTGGCATTCTAGTTTCAAGTTTTAAAATCCAAAAAGCTTCCCTTAGGTTAATGGAATGTAGTAGATCGCCCCCTCTGAGTGGTACTTTTATCTGTTCAATGACTTTTACCGCTAGATCCTGGACACCTTTTGAAGAGCATAGGGAAAAATGTTTGCCCACAGGAGATCCCTCATCTTTTTTGTCTATCGCCCTGATATGCTCCCTGACCCTTTCCTTTAGGCAGCGGGTTGTGCGTCCCACATATTGTATCCCACAACACTTACATTCAAGTAGATAGATTACCCTCTTGGTATTACAATTATAGAAGCCATAATTTTGAAAAGTTTTCCCAGTAACATTGGATTTAAAATTGGGTCCTGTGGAGATAACCATGCATGTCTTGCATGGCATTGTCCCACATTTGTATGTGCCTCTAACTGAGAGCCAGGTACTCTTGGGATTGGTTGGAGCTTTAGTCACCAAACTGGGTGCCAGAATCTTCCCTAATGTAGGGGCTTTCCTTGGGACATATCTGATATCCATCGACTTCAGTATCTCCGCTAATCTCATATCATTGTATAGTACTGGAATATGTTTCCTAATGATGCCACAAATTTTGTTGTACTCTTCGCTGTATTCTGTTATGAAATAAACTTGATTTTCCCCTTTGGTAGCCTGAGTCCTAGTTTTTTGATATGGGTGTAAACGGGAACCATTTTTCCCTGCTTTAGCGAGTGATGTCTTAACAATCTCTTTTGAGTAGCCCCGTCTGTAAAGTCTGTCTCCTAACAATCGAGATTGTTCATTGAATGTATCATCCTGGCTGCAATTCCTTCTATATCTGACAAACTGACTATAAGGGATACTGCGTATAGTGTGCTTAGGATGACAGCTATTGGCTTTTAGTATTGTGTTGCCTGCCGTCGATTTCCTAAAAATATTGGACTCGATGCATCCCCTCAAGTGATTACCTCTTAAATTAAGATCCAGAAAATTAATTTCCAGATGATTGTGCTCTAGTGAAAAGATTAAATTGTGTTTGTTATCATTTAAATATGTGTGGAAGTCACCAATTAACTCTTGTGGACCGCCCCATATGAACAGTAGGTCGTCTATATAGCGGCCATACCATATTATGTGTTGGCGGAAGGGGTTTTTTGTTCCATAGACGTGGGACTGCTCCCACCACCCCATATAGAGGTTGGCGTAGGAAGGAGCAAAGGAAGCCCCCATAGCAGTCCCACGTCTTTGGAGATAAAAACCCCCATCAAAATAGAAAAAATTATGTGTTAGTAAATATTCCAAAACTAAAAGTGTAAAGTGGGTGACATCTTCAGTGTACTTTTGTGTGTCTCTCATTATCTCAGTGATGGCAGTGACGCCTAATGAGTGTGGTATCATTGAATACAACGACTTCACATCCATTGTAACCCATGTGTACATGTCTAACCATCTCACAGAAGACAGTTTATCCAACAAGTGACCTGAATCTCTAAGAAAAGAGTCCAGTTGAGGCACCAGGGGTTTCAGGCAAATATCCACCCAATCTGAAAGGCCTTCATTAACAGACCCTATGCTAGCCACAATAGGCCTACCTTCCGGGGACAGCAAAGATTTGTGTATCTTAGGGAGGTGGTGGAAGATCGGGACTATAGGTTGTGTTCTCACCAAGTATTCCTTGTCCCGAGGGTCCACCACCCCCAACGACACCCCATAGGAAACCAGTTGCTCAATAATGGTCATATATTCACTTTGTGGATTAGAGTATAATTTTTGATAGGTATCAGGATCATTAAGCTGTCTTTCAGCTTCAGATATATAATCCATGGTGTTCATGACCACAACACATCCCCCCTTGTCCGCTTGTCTAATTGTGAGGGCTGCATTATCCCTCAAAGATTTTATAGCTGCTCTTTCCTCACCAGTGATATTCTCAGGGATCTTTCTAGGCCTTTCCAAACTTAGTCGGGTTAGGTCCCCCTCAACAAGATAAAAATATCCATAGAAGGGCATCTAGATTGTAAGGGATAAAAAGTAGAGGGCAATTTCTTAGACAAGAAAATATGGCCTATGGTATTATTTTTACTTTGGGACTCTATTATACCTTCCCTTTGTAACGAATTTAAATCTGTTAGGCAACAGTACTCCCGAAAGGAAGGGAAATTGGGGGACCCATTTTGTTCGGCCCCAGTAAACGTGCTATTGTTCTCTACCTGTTGAGTAGTATCGCTATCAATCCCTGTTCCACATGAACCAAAATGTCTACGTAGGGTTAATTTTCTGACAAACCTATTAACATCTAATAGAGTGTTAAAAAGACTGAAATGATGTGTAGGTGCAAACGACAACCCATTACTGAGGACTCTCTCTTGGATTGGGGTAAGGGGCATTGAAGAAATATTAACCACATTCAATAAATCCTGTGCTTCTTTTTCGAATTTGTCCTCAACCGATAATGTCCCCCTCCGAAGTCTTCCTCCTCTTCCTCGTCTTGTCTTCTTTCTGCCTGATGATTCCGTCTGGGCCAGTCCTTCTTGTCTGTTTTCTTGCGTTTCGGGAACGTGTCCTGGCCCTGGTAGTTTTTTGCCTTTTTTGGTATCTCTGATGTGTCGAAATCCTCTAAGTCCAGCTCAGTCGGATTAGCCCTAGTGGTACGTAAAGAAGTGGGCTCCGCATCCTCAGTACAAAAGGAAGTTTCCTCTCCTGAGTCGCTGGGGGTACTCGAAAAGGATACTGACTTTTTGTGGTTATATTTATTCTGTTTTTTCCTAAGGATAGATTTAGATTTATTCCACAGATAGACCATCTCGTTGTCATAATCTCTTTTATCCCTTTTCAGTTTCCGTTTCTTACGGATGCTAACTGAGGTTTCCAATTTAGAGAGATGTTCCTGCAATTTTGTATCTAATCTATCAAAATCAGGGGATTTTTCAAGGGATGTAAGCTGTATTTGTGATTCTTTGATCCCATCTCTGATATTGGAAAGTTCCTGTCGTTTGTAGTCAATTATAAGACCCATCAGTTCCAAGGAGCATTTGGATAATGTATCATTCCACTTATTGGCAAAATCCTGATCTCCCCTGGCAAACATGGGATATTTTCTCAATCTTAACCCCCTAGGAACCCACTTTAGGGAGATGTATTTTTCAAGGGTTAAGATATCCCAACACGTTAATAATTCATATGACATCTGTTTCTCCAGGGTTTTAAATAAATTGGACACCATATTAGTCCCATCATCATCAACCTCCATATCCCCTAGCATGATTTCATATCTGTTAAATCTGTGCACACGATCCTCCAAAGTTTCCAAGGCACATAATCCAACACCCTCCCCAGATTCCACAGTCCCACAGCCTGCCATGATTGGGTTAAAACTCTGCTAAAGTTATAATGCAGAGAAATATTTTTGTTGTTTTAACCCGTATTTGGGAAGCAGCTGTTTAGAAGAATGGCTAATAGCCACAAAAATAGAGCATTGTAATATACAAAAATCTAAAAGGTTGTCTTTGACTTGTTGATAAAAGAACAGTCTATTACACTCTAATAAGCTCCTGAGAAGGCCCAGTGTGCAGGTAAATTATTATATATGTATAAAAAAACAGACATATATAAAAAAGAAACACTGGCCAGTGCGAAGCCCTCACTTAAGCTTTAAATCATAGATTGAAAATTGCACATTACCAGATCCGTCGTGTAGCACGAATTCTTACTTGACACCAGGTCCCTGTAGCGTGCTTCAGTATGTGCTATGTCGATCCAGCGCTAATGGGCCAGTGCTTCGCATGGAGCAGAGAGACTTTGGGCTGTAGTGTCATCGGCGTGTGCGCAATGCAGGTGGAATTCGGCTTTTTCCGTATCGCTGAGAGATCACAAGTGGTTACTCAGCCGTGAAGAGACGCGTCCTCCACTTTGTCTCCCACAGCGTCCTGTAGTACGCCTGTCAATCAGCGCCGGATCCGTGCAGGAGGGAGCCGCTAGCTGTTAAGGCTTGGTGCTAGAAATGCCGTTATCGCCACAGCAGCTGCTCTTTGATGGCCGCACTCCTCAAACAGCTCACCACCCACCGGGAGGGAAACGTAGCGGAGAAAAACTTCCTTCAACGCCCGCCGATGGTATCAACGCTCAGTCCGTTATAACAGACTCTCCACCTCCAAAGTTACAGCAGGTGCAGGTAATCATCTGTGTTAATTTCTTGCCTCGCTTCTTGTTGCCGACTTGTAATAGATTTGAATATGCTCTAATAACAATATAGGGTGTGGGTGAGCAGGTCCAGGGACTCCACAGTAAACTCAACAACACCAATTAGGACCGCTCCAACTCACCACCACTTCGCTGCTTCCCTTTGAGGTCGGGTGCTCAGTCCGCAGTGTCCCCACTGCCGCAAATGTATACACCAACAGATGTTGCACATTTGCTAGTTTTTTATTTTTCCCCCTTGAATGCACAGAATACAAAAACATTTCTTTCCAGATCAAAGAGGTGTGCGTATGCAGTGGTCTGGAAATTCAAAGGAAAGAAGCTGGTTAATTGTAGGCAAACTGAGAACAGTGCATCACTGTAAGTACAGTAAAAACAATACAAAATGGCACACAAAACTAAAGCTTACTCATTTTGTACTTTCCTTCTTTTTAAAGTGGGTTTATTTAAACCAATGTTCATGGCACACGTGGTGTTTTAATGTCAGCATATTTGAGCTAGAGGTTGGGCCTGTTGTTGCTCTTTCTGGCTCCCACTGGCAGAGCTAGTAGGGGAGCTTTAATATACATTTTGGACCATTTAAGTTAATCAAACGTGACTGGCTCAGTTCTACACACTTCTTTTCCAGCATATTTTAGAATTTCTGAAATACACCTGCAGAGATAACACCCTGTATGCTATAGCCCTAACTAGAGGCCCTCAAAAATATGTCACAGGATAACCCCTGGACAAAGAGCCTTTCATTTTCATTTAAGCTTTGAAAGCATTAGGCCAAGCAGGACAGAGCAGCCTATAAGAGAAGGGATATGCAATACAGAAGAACATAAATCCTGAATTTTATAACCATCCCCGCTACAATGGTTCTTTCTTGTAAGGTACAACGCACAACTCAGGAAAACATTCATCTTACATAATAACAAAAGTTGATATCAACAACACCAATTAGGACCGCTCCAACTCACCACCACTTCGCTGCTTCCCTTTGAGGTCGGGTGCTCAGTCCGCAGTGTCCCCACTGCCGCAAATGTATACACCAACAGATGAACGGCACTCCGATAAAAAACAGGCTTTTTATTACTGGGTAATGTGGAAATACATAGGCCTTACGCGTTTCGGGAACACCTTCCCTTAATCATAGGCTTACAGAATGAATCGAAATTTGCTTTATATACAATAGGTCTCCAGCGACCCCTGTTGGTTGTCTGGATTGTTACAGTTAAAAATACATATTTACTCTTGCTTTATTATATTATTTATATTAATAAAACCAACCACACTTTGCTAAAATATATAAAACAAAAGGGAAGGGGAGGGGGGTAGAGGGAAAAAGAACCCTTTTGGGCCTTGGATGTTCCATCTAGTTATCTATTTAAATTAGCATATAGCCTTATCCTTGTGACAATGAGCTCGTAATTTTATTTCCCTTGGGACAAATTGGCTCTTTTTCATTTATTTAATATTCTATTGTTTAGATTTTTCCTTTTATCTGTTCCTTCACATATTGTGTTAATGCTAGGATGGATCGGTATGTGCAAACATATATGTATATATAGGGAAGAAGAATTTAATTTTTCATCTGGAAATTAATTTTCTGGATCTTAATTTAAGAGGTAATCACTTGAGGGGATGCATCGAGTCCAATATTTTTAGGAAATCGACGGCAGGCAACACAATACTAAAAGCCAATAGCTGTCATCCTAAGCACACTATACGCAGTATCCCTTATAGTCAGTTTGTCAGATATAGAAGGAATTGCAGCCAGGATGATACATTCAATGAACAATCTCGATTGTTAGGAGACAGACTTTACAGACGGGGCTACTCAAAAGAGATTGTTAAGACATCACTCGCTAAAGCAGGGAAAAATGGTTCCCGTTTACACCCATATCAAAAAAACTAGGACTCAGGCTACCAAAGGGGAAAATCAAGTTTATTTCATAACAGAATACAGCGAAGAGTACAACAAAATTTGTGGCATCATTAGGAAACATATTCCAGTACTATACAATGATATGAGATTAGCGGAGATACTGAAGTCGATGGATATCAGATATGTCCCAAGGAAAGCCCCTACATTAGGGAAGATTCTGGCACCCAGTTTGGTGACTAAAGCTCCAACCAATCCCAAGAGTACCTGGCTCTCAGTTAGAGGCACATACAAATGTGGGACAATGCCATGCAAGACATGCATGGTTATCTCCACAGGACCCAATTTTAAATCCAATGTTACTGGGAAAACTTTTCAAAATTATGGCTTCTATAATTGTAATACCAAGAGGGTAATCTATCTACTTGAATGTAAGTGTTGTGGGATACAATATGTGGGACGCACAACCCGCTGCCTAAAGGAAAGGGTCAGGGAGCATATCAGGGCGATAGACAAAAAAGATGAGGGATCTCCTGTGGGCAAACATTTTTCCCTATGCTCTTCAAAAGGTGTCCAGGATCTAGCGGTAAAAGTCATTGAACAGATAAAAGTACCACTCAGAGGGGGCGATCTACTACATTCCATTAACCTAAGGGAAGCTTTTTGGATTTTAAAACTTGAAACTAGAATGCCAAAAGGCCTGAATACAAGACATGACATTGCTTACTTATATTGATACACGTGGAACACAGGCGGTACCATTTGAGAATATATGTAAATATTTACTGATCCAGGTTGAGTTATTGGACAACCAGTTAGGACACCACATCTGATTATGTCAATTCTTCTTCCCTATATATACATATATGTTTGCACATACCGATCCATCCTAGCATTAACACAATATGTGAAGGAACAGATAAAAGGAAAAATCTAAACAATAGAATATTAAATAAATGAAAAAGAGCCAATTTGTCCCAAGGGAAATAAAATTACGAGCTCATTGTCACAAGGATAAGGCTATATGCTAATTTAAATAGATAACTAGATGGAACATCCAAGGCCCAAAAGGGTTCTTTTTCCCTCTACCCCCCTCCCCTTCCCTTTTGTTTTATATATTTTAGCAAAGTGTGGTTGGTTTTATTAATATAAATAATATAATAAAGCAAGAGTAAATATGTATTTTTAACTGTAACAATCCAGACAACCAACAGGGGTCGCTGGAGACCTATTGTATATAAAGCAAATTTCGATTCATTCTGTAAGCCTATGATTAAGGGAAGGTGTTCCCGAAACGCGTAAGGCCTATGTATTTCCACATTACCCAGTAATAAAAAGCCTGTTTTTTATCGGAGTGCCGTTCATCTGTTGGTGTATACATTTGCGGCAGTGGGGACACTGCGGACTGAGCACCCGACCTCAAAGGGAAGCAGCGAAGTGGTGGTGAGTTGGAGCGGTCCTAATTGGTGTTGTTGATATCAACTTTTGTTATTATGTAAGATGAATGTTTTCCTGAGTTGTGCGTTGTACCTTACAAGAAAGAACCATTGTAGCGGGGATGGTTATAAAATTCAGGATTTATGTTCTTCTGTATTGCATATCCCTTCTCTTATAGGCTGCTCTGTCCTGCTTGGCCTAATGCTTTCAAAGCTTAAATGAAAATGAAAGGCTCTTTGTCCAGGGGTTATCCTGTGACATATTTTTGAGGGCCTCTAGTTAGGGCTATAGCATACAGGGTGTTATCTCTGCAGGTGTATTTCAGAAATTCTAAAATATGCTGGAAAAGAAGTGTGTAGAACTGAGCCAGTCACGTTTGATTAACTTAAATGGTCCAAAATGTATATTAAAGCTCCCCTACTAGCTCTGCCAGTGGGAGCCAGAAAGAGCAACAACAGGCCCAACCTCTAGCTCAAATATGCTGACATTAAAACACCACGTGTGCCATGAACATTGGTTTAAATAAACCCACTTTAAAAAGAAGGAAAGTACAAAATGAGTAAGCTTTAGTTTTGTGTGCCATTTTGTATTGTTTTTACTGTACTTACAGTGATGCACTGTTCTCAGTTTGCCTACAATTAACCAGCTTCTTTCCTTTGAATTTCCAGACCACTGCATACGCACACCTCTTTGATCTGGAAAGAAATGTTTTTGTATTCTGTGCATTCAAGGGGGAAAAATAAAAAACTAGCAAATGTGCAACAGCAGGTGGCGCTTGGGGGGGAGTGGCAGTAAGCAGGAAAAAGATGGTGACTGCAATAACAGTGTTTCAGCTGACAATATCTACAGTAAGCATGCTCTATGTTAATATAGTATCATCGCCCAGCTGAACCACTATGTAAAAGGAAATTACTGTGTAAAATGCTGTGTAAAATAGATGGCGATGGTGTGTATAATTTTACAGCATGCAAATGCCAGATTTTATTCTACATTGCTTTCAGACACTGCTAAGTTTCTACCTGCAATGTACTGTCTCCATGTATAAACCACTGAATTATAAACCACTGTGTTTGTGTGTGTGTATGTGTGTGTATATATATATATATATACTGCTCTAGTCTCCGCACTGTTCACCACCCATCCCCTCATTAAACAGAACATCGCACAGCATAGTCATCACATGCAGGGTCGGACTGGGGGGCCCACCGGGACTACTGTCCAGGGCCCCCTCCGACCCCGCCCCCTACTGTGATGCGCAGAGTACGTTTGACTCACCTGCTTAAAGTCAGCGCTCTGTGTGCCTGCATTAATGGCGCTGCACGCATGCGCAGATGGTGCTGCGCGGCGCCTAAAGACAACTTTTTTTTGTATGATCTGATCGGGAGAGGAGTCTGGTCCGGTGGGGGCCCATTAAGGGTCGGGGCCCACTGGGTTTTTTCCCGGTTTCCCGCCGGGCCAGTCCAACACTGATCAAATGCACTTATCACAGGAGAAAGGGTCACCTCTCCCTCCACACAACATGTGCTTAGGGTTGCCACCTTTTCTGGAAAAAAAGAACAGCCTTCCTATATATTTATCTTTTTTCCCCTATTAATAACATTGGGATCAACCATCATTTTTACTGGCCAGGCTGCCAAAATACTGGCCTGGTGGCAACCCTACATGCCTGCTAAATTTGGGTTGTTTTTTAAAGGGTTTTCTTTCTATATTAGAAGGCACCTGAAGAACACCTCCTAAAAAGCTGTCAACCCTCTGTGCATGCCCTCGATTGCCTACATAAAAAATGGAACCCTGCTTTTATATGCTGTTAGCAAACCTGACAACTGTTCCATTTTTCACGGGACAGTCCCGATTTTGACAGCCCAACCCGCAGTCCCAGTTTGTTACTGAAATGTCCAGAGTTTCTCTTTGATCTCCTGCACTGAACAGTCATGAAAAAGATACAAAGTTTCTGAAACGTAATTGGCTTTTGGCAGAGAGCCCGGAATATGTGGCAAGTGCACTTACATTTGTAACAATTTAAGATAAGCAAAGAAACATTGCAACTATTTAAGATAAGCAGGTCTCTTGGGGAAACTGTGACTTGCAGCTTCATTAGCAAAACTGTAATAACACATACAAACCACAGAAATGTGTTCAAACTTTCATAACCTGCCAAATTTACATGGTAATGAGCGTGACACATCTTGTGTCCCTCTTTCTATCTCCAAAATGTGGGGGGGGGGTGTTAGTGTACAACTGGGTTAATTACTGGGCCGGTGTCGTGTCACTGAATAGTTTTAACATTAAAGAAACACCATGGTTCCTATTCAATACAACAAAGAACACGCATGGTTTTATTGAATTATAATATCTTAGTCTAGATTTCAGAATTCAAAAGTTCCCTTTAATTAATGAATGGGTTCCCCCTGTCTATTGTGAAGATGTGCATAGATTTGTGGGAAGTGAAATAATTATACTCTGTGGTGTGAGCTTCAGGTTTGGACAGAATACCACATCAGTTTACAACTGTGATATGGAATGCTACACTGTGCCGGCACTGCTCGTCACTCCCACAAGGCGGCTACGTGATGAATCAGTTCGCTGGCGCGTAGACGTGACGTCACATCCTCGCGTGATGATACTTGCGGCGTCGGGATTTTCTGTAAATTGGAGGCCAGGCGCTTACAAATAAACAGCAGTGCGGGAGGCGTAAGTAGCGAACCGGAATTGCGGCTTGTGTTTAAAATATGGCGGGGGGTGACTGTTGGGCAGTAAGAACTTGCATTAGCTGGAGCCGCTGCTGTCAGTAATTTCCAGATTTGGAAGAGAGAACATGAGCTAGGGAAGGATGCCTGCATCTTCTTTCCCCTGCACGGCGCTATGGGCTGCTCGTTTTGTTCTCGAATTTATAGTCCCGGTTGACTATCAATCCCCAAATGAAGGTTGTTTACAAAATAACACAATTCAATTCAAAGAACTGAATACTGGCTATTGGTTTAATACAAATATGTAAAAAAAGAGGGAATATTAAAAAAGGTTAAAGACAAATTTGCATTATTTTATTTGACAGAAATGCTGCTTTAGAAAGTTTCACAGCATCAGCCTTGTGACTGCCATTTTTTTTTTTTACTTCTATCTATAGAGTGCAGTATGAAGAAAAGTCCTATAACTAGCACATAGTAAGGCATACTCCTATTTCTTTGTTCTTTTTATAGATTACAGCTGGCTATAGATGCAAAGATCCGATTGTGCGAATCCTCGATTCGTATGATTGTCGGAGCGGTGTGCAGAGAGTCCCGACATTTTTCGTCCCGCTGAGATCGGTCGTTTGGTCGATAGGACAGGTTAAAAGATTTCTGTTGGCTGTGGGTAATATCTCTGCATGTATTGCCGATCGTATGATTTTCAGAGGGAGACTGTCACTAGCTTTGTTCGGACATAACTTTCGTACGATTGCTGTCAGGGACAGAACATCGGCTGATCTGTTCTTTTGTACTTTATTTGATCTGAATGGTTAGTGGCAGGTCGGGAGATGGGGAAGTCCGATCATTCGAACGACCAGATCTTTTCATCTATCGCCAGCTCAAGATAGCCATACACGTAGAGATCCGCTCATTTGGCGATTTCATCAAACAAGCATATCTCTCCCCGATATGCTCACAATGAAGTGGGCAATAGGCTGACTTGATCGTGGGTCCTAGGGCCAATGATCGGATTGTAATGCAGGCAATACGTGTGGTCGGATTGTGGGACAGCATCAACGAACAGGGTCCCACACCCGGGCCAATAAGCTGCCTACTCAGTTTGTCCATGTATGGCCAGCTTAAGAGAAATAAAAATGGATCCCTCCATAGAAATAGGGTATTTTTCTCGTGAACCTTAATCATGATTTATTTCCGGGAATATGTGATTTGAAATTAGTGTTGCCACCTTTGTAAAAAGGCCAGCGGGGTGGGAACTAAAGGGGCGGGCTGTGATGCAAAAAGGGGCAGGGCCACATCGCACGAGGGCAAGGTGAGGAAGAAAAGGTAAGTTTCCACCCGAGGGCAAGGCCTTTTCTTAAGGGTATTACAAATTACCGGCAGCTAGATTGCCGGTAAATTTGTAATACCGGCCCTGGCATGTGTTTTACCGGCTAGGCCGGTAAAATACCGGCCCGGTGGCAACCCTACTTGAAATACTATCTGTTCACAGTAGGTTAATAATGCAGCCTGTAAACATAATCTGTAAAGTACTTGTAACAGTGCCTAAGTATATTCGTTTGAATTATTTTTTTTGTGGATGTAATATGTGTATTATAAGGTATACTCCATACCTTTTATATGGTTGTGGCAACTTCTAATAATCTTGTATTTATGACTGAGAATACACTATTTACTGTGTTAATGCAAGATGCAAAAATGTAGAATATAAAGTGTGTTATGTGCCTGTAAACATAGCCGTTATTTACCCTGCATGTGTATAATGAATACAACCTATTTTTTTGTTTTTGCTTAATATTTATAGGTAACACTGAAACTGCTTCAGGAATAAAAGTCACACAGCCAGAACTCTTAAGAACAATGGAAGTCATGAAAACTTTTAATGATCAATCATTGAACTGTGATCGTTGCAATTTTCATGGCACTGATTATGACAGTGTGCAGATTCATAAGGGCACCATACATCCAGAATTCTGTGATGAGATGGATACTGCTGGCTTGGGAAAACTAGTATTTTATCAGAAAAGCGCAAGACTGTTTCATTGTCACAGATGCTTTTTTACAAGCAAGATATTTAGCAATGTTTATTATCACATTTTATCCCGCCACGGAATGTCTGAGAAATGGAGAACTGAAGAGAAACCGATATTAGAAACAAAGTCTGAGGCAAGTTCTGTAAATATTTCTGGTAAAAATTCTGAAAAAAGCACAAGCGAAGATGAGAAATCTGTAGCTGATCAAGAACAGAAGGACAAATTGAGTGAAGATGAAAAACCAGATGAAAATGATACCCTTTCTTCTTGGCCAGAGAAAACACCAAAGGAAGAAAGTCAGGAAAGTTCTGATAGTGAATCTAAAAGCAGCATTGTGGAGCAATCAATTGCACAATCCCCAGAAGCAAAAGAAAAAGAGTCCAGCAGTGAACCAGACTTGGAGTCTGAGTCAAGTAGCAGCAGTAGTAAACTAAGTAAAATAAATTCTGTTCCTGCAAGAGATGCTAATGAATATTCTGACAATGAGGCTACGTCTTCACATTCAAAAGACATCCCACAATTCTCAGATGAGGAAGAGCCTGATGAGGAAACACCTGCTTTACCTGATAGCCTTCCTAATTTCTCTGAAGATGAAGAAATGATAACACAACATAAAGGTTTGGAAGAGTCCTCCGATGATGAGGAACCTGATCAGTCTAGGGGAATTGAGGATATATCTGAAGATGAGGAGATGCCAGTGGATGACAAAGGCATAGAGAATGTATCAGAGGATGAAGCTCCAATGCAAACCAAGGAAGCGGCAGAGTCTTCAGAGGAAGATGATGTTCCAGCTAAAGAGACAATAGATTTTTCTGATAAGGAGGATGTGCCACCTCTAACGAAAGATGCACTGGAATTTTCAGAAGACGAGCCAACCAGTATATCTAAAAACATGACAGAATTGTCAGAAGAAGAGGATGAGTCTGCAGTTGCAGCAAAAAATTTAATGGGGTTTACAGAAGAAGAAGAGGAGGTGGCAAATGTATCAAAAAACATTATGGAGTTTTCAGAGGAGGAGGAGGACACACCATCACTGTCTAAAGACATTATGGAGTTCTCAGAAGAAGAAGAAGATACTCCAGCAATGTCCAAGAGCATTATGGAATTTTCTGAAGAAGAGGACAGTTCTCCTCCATCCAAAAATATGCCCAAATATTCAGAAGGTAATTTGACTCCAACTCAGTTAAAAGACACACTAGATGATGCTGAGGACGGGAATACTTCTGCAATGAAGAAACCATCTGCATTATCAGAAGATGAGGAAACTCCTATCAAATCAAATTTTGCTAAGTCAAAGGATGCACCATCCAGCTCAATGTTAGAAGAGACCCCAACACACACAGCAGGAGGCTTTAGATTGTCAGAAGATGAGGCAGCATCATCCTGGTCTAAAGATTTATCAGAGACACCAGAAACTGGTGACGTTTCTGCAAATGCTTCAGATATGCCTGATACTTCTGATGATAAAGATGGATTTATCAGAGATGAGGAAATAATGAAACATGTTCGGCGGGTAAAGGGAAAGTTTCATTGCATGTTATGTGAATGCCGTCCACTTAAAAAGGGACCTGTGTTGCACCATCTAATTACTAGGCATAACATGCCCAGCCCATTTATTTGTAAAACATGTGGGAAAACTTTTGTTATGGAGACACATCTTAAAAACCATTTGTCGTCCCATACCAAAGGTTTGTATAAATGCAACCGTTGCAATTTTCAGACAGATCATCCAAGAGGGTTTAAAAAACACCAAACGCATTGCCAGAGAGTCCACAAAGATGAGACCGAGCAGACTGTTTTGGACTTTGAACAGAATAAAGAGTAAAACTGATAGGATTCTTGACAGGGTGGGATTTAGCAGAGTGAAAACTTTTATTCAGTTAATGTTAGCCTCTTCCAATAAAATTGTTCTGTATTTTATTAAAGGGAAAGTTTTTCTTAAATTCTTTTCAGCCTATTTATTCATACACTCGTATACAAATATACTTTACTGTTAGACAAGTAATGGTTATAGATTCTCTCTTTCTAACAATGAAACCTTGTTTTGTTTGTGACAGGGTTACAAGCCATTGTATCAAAAGATATAAATAAAGGATAAATTACTTTATCTGAAAGGCTTGTTAACTTGTTAATGTTAGACTGAGTGCTTGATCGCTTCTGTAATCAGGCCTGGCACCACTGTGCCTGAAGTAAATGTTGTGGTGATGAAACCCCACTTAAAATCACTGGCTTGAACTTTCTG
>CM076675.1:104419950-104567450 GCA_038501925.1 Xenopus petersii | reverse complement strand
CTGAAAACAGGAAGTCTGATACAGAAGTCCATGTGTACACAATAGAAGAAAAGAAATGCTGTGTTTCTCTTGACAGAGGACTCAGAGCAGCATTACTTTGAGGGTTTACTGGTGTATTTAAATAGACCTTTCTGATAAAGCTTACTTAATTTTAGCCTTACCTTCTCCTTTATAACTGGTTACATGCTCATGGTGTGACCTAAATTAATTATGTTCTAAATATGACTGATTTAACTTGATCACTCTGAATTCATAATGAAAAGGGCTGTTGCACAATAGAGTTTCTGAAGAAGGCATTTAGAAAAGAAAGAACTTTAGGCTCAGAATACCTATTATAGTAACCGACTTCTAGACATTCACATAAACAGTTTCTCCTATAGCTAAATCCTCTGTATCATAATAAAGCTTGCAACTGGAACAAAACCAGAGGCATCTGTTTGCAAATGGAAACAATACATGATTCTGCATTATCAAGGGGAGAGTGGAAACATAAATATATTATATCTTGGTCTGGAAGTAAGTACTTTCATTTGGAATTCCTTCATCCATTAACTTTATCCTATTTTAAAGACTTGTCTTTCTTTTTTGTTACATACTATAAGACATTGCTTTAAGTTGGCCATAGACGCAAAGATCTAATCGTCCAAATTGTGGAGTGACCAGACATTTTTCGTCCGACGGAGATCGGTTGTTTGGTCGATCAGACAGGTTAAAAGACTGTCACTAGCGTTTGGAGAGACATAACTTTCGTACGATTGCTGTCAGGGGCAGAACATCGGCTCATCTGTTCTTTTACTACCTTATTTGATCAGAATGGTAAGACTTTGATCTGAATGGTTAGTGGCAGGTCGGGAGATGGGAAAGTCCGGTCAAACGATGATTCGTACGATCGGATCTTTGCGTCTATGGTCAGCTTTAGACAGAAAAGTCCCTGGCATGTCCTTCAAAAATATTTATCCAGACAGCCTTTCAATCACAGTATGTAGTGTTGGCTTTTATAAGCATTGTTAGTATGATATACCAGAGGGAGGAAAAGTAAAGTTTAAACTTAAATGCTATAAAAACAGATATCAAATATAAAGAGTAGTTGGAAGGAGACATTTTTGGTACAATATATGAAAACAATTGAACTGAAAAATTTCTGGCAAATTTGCTACCCCTTTAATAGTCAGAGCCCATTCTGCTGTCATAGCCACTAGTGATGGGTGGGTTGTCCCAAGACCTGAGGGAACCTGCAGCATGTCACAAGCTGTCAGTCCAGACCCTTTTTGACCCTCCCCACTTTTTAAGCAGAAACTGCTCAATGCTGTTATTTACTATATACAGTATACATACAGCCAACCTCACCCCCCCCCCCCGTGATATTAGAGATGGGTGAGTCAGGCACTGAGATATATAGAATTAATGTCAGCCCAGTCATGCTCAGGTTTGGTTAGATCACATTAGGTTCTATTATTCATTAACAGACACAGCTGAGATTAGCACCCATCTATTAGGCATCAATTATGAGGTATGCGATTATTTGTGTGCTGTGAGAGAATATTCTCTATACAGCTGTTATTTTTAGTTACTAAAGTATCAATTTTGATACAACATAATTTTACATATATTGCAAAGTTCTATTTTACTTGTAGCAAGTGCTCCGTGCAACATTGTGTCTATTCTTGTATTTAGGTAAGCACAGGAAGTGTTGGCCTACGTGTTGTTCCCTACTGGATACTGTGAAAGAAGGAGGAAGCTAAATAAGCCAAGAGTACAATAGGAGCTATTGTGATTGAGTCAATGGGTGATACCTGTAAAAAAGCAAAGGCTATAAAGGAACATTAGGCAGAGCTCTTATGTACACAGGAATGGAACACACAGACATGACTTGGCAGACAGTAAGTATTTCATAGTTGTAGAAGTCAGTAAAAACAGAGGCACAGTTCATGATATATATATATATATATATATATATATATATATATATATATATATATATATATATATATATATATATATATATATATATATATATATATATATATATATATGCAAATAATTTAAAGGGATTCTGTCATTATTTTTATGATGTAGTTTTTATTTCTAAATTACACTGTTTACACTGCAAATAAACAATATACAGTACAATATAAAATGTAATTCCTGAACCAGCAAGTGTATTTTTTTTAGTTGTCATATTGGTGTGTAGGCAGCCATCTCAGGTCATTTTGCCTTGTCATGTGATTTCAGAAAGAGCCGGCACTTTAGGATTGAACTGCTTTCTGGCAGGCTTTTGTTTCTCCTACTCAATCTAACTGAATGTGTCACAGTGGGACCTGGATTTTACTATTGAGTGCTGTTCTTAGATCTACCAGGCAGCTGTTATCTTGTGTTAGGGAGCTGTTATCTGGTTACATTCCCACTGTTGTTAGGCTGCTGGGGGTGATAACTCACCAACTTGCAGTACAGCAGTAAATATTTAATGAAGTTTATCAGAGCACAAGTCACATGACTAGGGGCAGCTGGAAAACTGACAATATGTCTAGCCCCATGTCAGATTTCAAAATTAAATATAAAAAAATCTGTTATTTTGAGAAATAGATTTCAGTGCAGAATTCTGCTGGAGCAGCACTATTAACTGATGCATTTTGAAAAAAAAAAATTTCCCCATGACAGTATCCTTTTAAAAATATGTTGGAATGGGTCCACCAATTTGAGCTTTACCCAGTGCTCACCAAGGCCTTCAAGGCAAGGGGAGCAACTCTGAATGTTTTACCACCATCACAATTTTAAGCTTGAAGATCACGAGGCATTGCCCTTTGGAATCGTCCTTCCATTGACAGGACTGTGAGCATTTCTTAGTAATAATTGCCTGATTAAGAGTGTGCCAACAGGGTCCAGGTGATTACTATTCATGTCACTGGGATAAGTTTGCTATCTGCTGTCTGCTAACTAAATTGCTTGGGAGGCAAAACACTGGCCATAGCCCTAAGTGCCATTGCCCTAAAGCAGCCCTGATGACATGCCCACAGTTGTTGCCTCTGTTCATTGGGTGCATGGGGTTTTTTAATTTCCATACTGCAGCCACGCGCACATCTAACCATATACAATGTGATGCTCTGGCCAGAGAAGTGTAAAGGTCAGAGGCATTGGACTTTGGATGAGATAAAATGCAAGTCACCATCTTTCATTTCATAGGTGAGTCTGGGTTAGACCGATGCCAGGAGAAGACTACTTGCCCGAATACAAAATGTATAGTGGAGGAGGTATAATGATCTGGACCAATGACTCAATTGGGAAAGTCAAATCCTTGTGATATCAATCCAACAAAGAATCCGTGACAGTATTTAAAAATGTATTATTTAACTAACCTGAACTTAACTCTGACCGAGAACTAAGCTGGCAAACTGACCTCAAAAGACTAAACATTTGCCCCTTGGACCAGGGTAATTGGCTGGAAAGTGCAACATCGCCAGTTGTTTAGAGCACTCAGGTATTCCCTGTGCAGGCACGTTCTTGGCACAACTTTACTGTCACAGTTCTAGTAAATCAGAATGTACTGACTATAGGTCTATGGCCACCCAAGGAATACCTGAGAACTAATTAATACTGACCATGCCATGTCCCTCAGCCATGTGAGGTTCACATTTTGCTCACAAGGAGGGTCCCTAATAAATGTCCCCCTCATTAAGATACAAATAGGTCCTTGTTGATTAGCACTGTTGAGTCTGCATAAATGTCCCATCCATAATGTAATTTTAATAAACTAAATTACTTTATACATGACCTGAAATCTGCCTGTGACACCCTAGCTAGATATTACAGAAGAAACAGACTAAGTCTCGCCAGAGCAGTTATCTGCAAACAAGTTCCATATGTGAAAATGATGGAAATGATGGAAATAATAAAGGCTACAAATCAAACCTACTTATTACATCATCTTAGTAGCAGGCTTGCTGGGGAGCAATTAGGGCTAAGCAGCAAGCAAATAGGAAACCCAGATGCTTCAGCTGCAAATCAAATAATTGGCAGCACAAATCGTTTGCCCGAAGTGCATAATGTGCCTTTATTTGTGGAAACATCAAATAAATACATATGCAGGGCTGGGTTTACATAGTAGGAGCCCCTAGGCCTGCTGCTGTTCATCACACAATCCCCTTCCTTTGTGTATGTGCACAAATTTTCAGCATCGGGTCCGGAACACTGGGAATTGGTGCGCAGGTAATTTTAAAAACTATTGTATCCAGGCCCGGACTGGCAATCTGTGGGTTCTGGCAAATGCCAGAGGGGCTGCTGTAAGGTGCCATAGATAGTTACTATATATTGGGCTGGTGGGGGAATGTTTGGGTTGCTGTGTGGCCTGTTTGAGCCTCTGTGTACCTGAAATGCCAGGGCCTATTTTGAATCTCAGTGCAGTCCTGATTATATCTCCCAGTGCTTCCAAACCAATGTGAGTGCTTACGTAGAGTAAGAGATACCGTGTAGCCAAAATTAGTGTTGGGTTAATTAGGGCTTTGTATTGTATTACTAATATATACATACTATTGTGTTCAGAATAATAGCAGTCCGACATCACTAACCTGATCAATCACTGTTTTTGGTAGAAAATATTTCTACATGGTAAATAATTTACTAGAAGGTTTACTAGAGTAATAGTAACCCAACAGTCATTCCATGCATGCTGCTGATTCTGTGTAATTGAATCATTAATTGAGGCTTGTTCAAAATAATAGCAGTGTGGAGTTCAATTAGTGAGGTCATTCACTCTGTGAAAAAAACAGTTGTCAATTATTGCCCTTATTTAGGAACAAATGCAACAAATACTATGCCTACTGGTTATGGTACATTTCTCTTTGGAAATTTGAGAAAATGGCTCTTTCCAGACATTGTTCAGAAGGACAATGTACTTTGATTAAAAAGTTGATTGGAGAGGGGAAACATAAAAAGAAATGCAGAAAATGATCTGTAGAGGAAAATGGAAAACTACCATTCGAATGGATAGAAGAATAGACAAAATGGCAAAGACTCAGACAATGATCAGCTCCAGGAAGATCAAAGAAGAACTAAAGTTACCTGTGAGTACTATTACAAGTAGAATACGCCTATGTGAAGTCAAGCTATCGGCAAGAAGCCCCCACAAAGTCCCATTGTTGAAAAAAAGACGTGCTGAAGAGGTTACAATTTGCCAAAGCACACAATGACTGGCCTAAAGAGAAATGGAGCAATATTTTGTGGACTGATGAAAGCAAAATTGTTCTTTTTGGGTCTAGCAGCCGCAGACAGTTTGTCAGACGACTGCCAAACACTGAATTCAAGCAACAGTACAGTGTGAAGACAGTGAAACATGGTGACACAAGCATCATGATATGGGGATGTTTCTCATACTATGGTGTTGGGTCTATTTATCACATACCAGGGATCATGGATCAGTTTCAATACATCAAAATACTTGAAGAGATCATGTTGCCTTATGCTGTAGAGGAAATGCCTTTAAAATGTGTGTTTCAACAAGACAATGACCCCAACACACCAGTAAACAAGCAACATCTTCATTCCCTACCAACAAGATTGATGTTATGGAGTGGCCAGCCCAATCCCTGGACCTTAATTTAATAGAAAACTTGTGGGATGACACCAAAAATGCTGTTTCTGGGGCAAAATCAAGAAATGCAGAAGAATTGTGTAATGTAACAGGTGCCAGAGGTTGGTGGACTCCATGTAACAAAGATGTGCAGCAGTTCTCAGAAACACTGATTATGACATTCTAAAATGTCACTTGACCTTCAATATGGACGTCAAGGATTATCTAGGAAAGCAAATGGCGTATACTGTAGCTGGTCTTCAGGTCGCTCCACCCCACCACCCAGGGTGGCCAGACTCTCAGTTTGGGATTCACTGGTCGAAGGGTCAGTCCACACAAGCAGATTCGGGGAGATTAGTCCCCCTAGTGACAAATTACCTCTTCTTCGGGGTTACAATCTCCCTGAACTGCCTCCCCCTGCCCTCCGCCGGTCAAAATGAAAATCGCCTGCGGCAATTCACATGCGGCACATGTGAATTGCCGCAGGCGATTTTCATTTTACCTGGCAGAGGGCAGGGGGAAGGCAGTTCAGGGAGATTGTCGCCCAGATGAAGAGGCGATTTGGGAAATCAGCTGGCGTCTTTTCCTTTTTTCAGCCTAATTGCCTGCAAAAGTCCTAATTTAAACTTTTTTTTGGGTAACTGGCTTTCCCCATAGATTTGCAAACATATGGAACATTGATTTTACAGTGGGCACATGTTTACGGCATTAGAATAACTATTGTCTTTATTAAGGTTCCCTGGACATGTGTTTTAAAAAGTGTAATTTGTAAGTATATGCACCAACATTTGACATAAAGACGTCCATACAACTTTAAATTTCCTGCCCTATGCAAACTGACCTGAGCACCAGAACCCTAGCGAAGTTTCTCTAGGCAGAAATGAACGCTAGTGTATCTTCACTATCAAATGCTCGTATTGCCGAAGTAACGCTAGTGAAAAGTTGCCAACGTTCGGTGCCCATGACTAAACTGCCCATTTTAGTGAACTGGCGTAGTCTGAGCGCATTTGCGGCTGGCGAAGTGTTGCAATGGGTATGAAGTGGTCGCTGGCGACAATTCGCCCTTTAGTAAATCTGCCCCATGGAAACTGCACTAACGTATTTTCATAAATTTTTTTGTAGTTTGCAAAAAATCTGCTTAGTTCTATTGTTACATATCTCATTCCCTCCTTCAGTGTTAATAGTAAGTAATTACAGTAAATTCAGTTACTCTGAAGTCTGAATGACAGCAACAGTGATTTGTTTCTACCTATACTTTTACATATTGCTATACTGTAAACAATTTACAGAGAGTGATTTAAACACTTCTTGTGTTATGTACTGTAATTATGTATGCCACACTTACAATACCTTTGGCTACAATGCTACATATTGCTACTTCCTACTAAGTAACGCTATTTTCAGGCTCAGATTTGTGGGAAGGTCACAAAGGCCTGGAACCAAGGCAAGATTTTAGGGCCGGCATGTTGCTCAGCCCCATTCTATTTTTTTCCGAAACACTGGGAACGCACATCTTTTTACATCTCCTGAGCTCCTAATCCCCAGTGCTCCAGCAGAAAACCTGCGCATGTGCTCATGTGGAAGGGGGCACACAAGCATATAATGCAGGGGTGTCCAAAAGATAGATCAGGATCTACCAGTAGACCTTAGCTGGTGATCAGTAGATCTCAAGACACTGTCAACAAACAGCCTATGTAAATAAACCTCCTGTTTCATGCTTTTCAGAAATGTATTACATTAAGGTTACATAAGAAATAGATGTTTAAATATAGCAAAATAAATTTTCTCATAAATCAAAATTCAAGTAATATTTTCCATGGAACAAAATGCTAACAATGTTTTTATGGATGTAGATCTTAATGCGACAACATTACTAAAAGTAGACCTCACATTAGTAAAGTATGAGCACTCCTGAAGTAATGTGTCAGTTAGGTTCCTTTTGCTTTGACAGTGAATGGTTTTTACTTGTAGAAATAGCTGCTACACACACTCCTGATGAAGGGAAGGAGAGCCCCCCACAAACATGAAAGGTGCACCAGGGACTTTAATAAATGGCTAAGATCCCTTTTTCTAAATGTGTACAGTATTCATGTTAGGGATATGGCAGAAGGAAAGAGTAAAACATATGCACTGTATAGTAGCCCCAAATTGCCTTGCAAGGCAACTTTAGGTCACAAAGCACATGCTATATCTATGCTGGAGGAGATGCATGGGTGACAACATGTCCCATCTGCCATTACCCTTAATAGTGAGCAACGTTGTGTTATTGTTTACTTACATGCAATAGATCTGAGAATTTTATAGCAGTAACAATTTTGACATTTCTGATCTTGACCATTAATGTTATTTTTATGGCATTTTGAAATTCTAAGCAGTTGAATTAATTTATTGATAATCTGTATTCTGAACAAGAATAAAAAACTAAGGTATTTGTTATGTGTTTGGTGTTCAAGTGTAATCCATGAATTCCTAGACTGAAACCAGTAAGCCTTCCAGAACACACCAATATAAACCTGCGATGTGAGATTTCTGAATGAGTTTTGTTGATCTACAGCCTACATTTCTAGGCCATGTCTTTTAAGCAGCCCAGATATTTTCTATATTTACTGTATATCAGTTTGTTCATATTGCTGCACAGTTCTGGCCCATTCAGATATTAATATGGGTCTGGCTTTAGATTTACTTCAGTCCCACAGGATCATTATGTTACATTTTGGCTGAGTTGTATTTAGAGATGTATTCAGAGGTTCAGCAACAGCTGCAACAGATGAAATTAATTACAGTAAAGGCGTCTGTGAATATTTAGGAGATAAATTTGTCCAACGCCAAATCATAATCATTAAAGATATTGATATACAAAGTGCCAAGATCTAGGAGTTGTCATGTTTTCATGTGTAGTTGGCCAATTAGCTAACATACTGCATGTCCTTAGGCTGAACTATATGAAAATGAACCCAAGAATCGGAAGGGGGCCATATAATTACATTGGAGAACCACACCCGTCTCATAAGCCTCTAGTTGGAAAGCATTGTTCTAGGAAATCAGAGAACTATATTTTAACTGATTTCAGTGATAGCTTGAAGGGGTACACGTAAGAAAAATCATTGATAAATGTGCCTTCAAGGATGGTTGTGCTTAGGGACCCATTAAACTAGGACTGGGGATTGTGATGAGTTCTTCAGCCAGGAGACAGCAGGTGCCCAAAAAGGGCTGATATAAAAGCCAGGGTGAAGAAGGGGCCCATATTACACAGGAACAGGATGTAGTGGTCAGAGTTCATGAAACAGATTGTGATAGAGTGGGTTTAGAACAGAGTTAGGCAGACAGTAGCAGTAGCAAGGAAGGACTAGAATGCAGGTCAAAGTCGCAAGCAAAAAGTTAAGAAGCAGACTAGGCATGATAGAAGGATAAAAAAGGCATGTTATTAGCCAAGGAAAATGTCTAGACAAGACTGGATACCTAATACAAGTCAATGACTATATAAAGCTAGAACAAGGAGCAGCAAGAGCCACAAACAGCAAGACCTCAGGTCAGGCAGTTTCCAGTCTACAATGTTCTGTCCAAAAGGTAAAGTATGTAAAATACTCTATACAAGATCCCTGGGAGCAAAGCTGGGCCAAGCCAGGCAGGCGCCCTAGGCAGCCATCTGGGTGCACGCATGCGCGCGAGCTAGGTGATTGTGCACATGCGTGAAAAGACATTCGTACGCATGCGTGAAAAGACGTTCGTACACATGCGCGAAAAGACGCTCGCGCGCAACCGCAAATATATCAACTTCTGCGAATAGAACAAGTGGCCGGTCGGCAGAGAAGGGACTTGACTAGGGGTAGAAGTACGTGCCTGGCGCCCCTCCACCTTTGCGCCCTAGGCACGTGCCTACTCTGATTACCCCTAGTTCCAGCCCTGCCTGGGGTTGCCACCTTTTCTATAAAAGAATATCTGCCTTCCTATATTCTTGCCATTTTTTCCTATTAATAACATTGGCATCAAGCATCATTTTTACCGGCCAGTCCGGTAAAATACCGGCCAGGTGTCAACCCTACTGGGAGAGGAGAGGTAGTGTGACACACAGTTGGGAAACTGGAACCCAGGTATTTCTGTTAAGGAGAGCCCCAGGTGGAGGAGCTGTACTGCAGCTGAGAGTTCTCTTAATCGACTCCACTGAAAGCATAGTTAGTGTGGCTTATATATTGCCACAAAAAGTTATTCTTAGCTCTTGAGTTGACAATTCAGTAAAGAAATTCTTATACAACTTCAATATCTGAAGAGCAGAAATAACAATTGCTGCAGGCTTATCTAACAACTCACCAGCAACACGACTTTCTGTATAGTTGCTTTCTGCAAGAAAATATCCTATGAACAAGGATGTAATTCTCACTATAAGCTGTTTATCATTCATATTTTACTTCCCATAATATTTCAACTGAACTTGTAAGTTTTTTGAGTACATGTTTTATCAGGGCTTGACTGCAGCCGGGTGAAAAACACAGATGTTGAAGTCATACCGGATTGTACTACTGACAATGCCAAACTCGTGCTTTATGCTACAAGCCAAAATTTGCTGGATGCTGGGAGTTAAATTGCATAACTGCATGAAGGTCAGGCATTTGACTTTCCTGCACTATGTCAAAGCTGTCAGAGCTGTTGAACTCACATTGAAAAGACCCAGAACACTGGCCAATGACATCTCAGTAGCTAGACAGTGGTATGAATGGAAACATCATGACAACTTAAAGGCATGTACATTTTAGACATACTAAATACTAAGGGGATAAATATGCAGCACAACAGGTTTTCTATTATTTATTATATGCATGTTGCCAAAATGACATTTCTTTCTGTGTGATTAATTATTTCACAATTGTTGTGTAGCATCTGCAGATATTTGGCTTGCATTACACAGTAAAAATATTACAGCTTGGGCTGGTAGATACCATTATGATGATGTAATTAATATAGCACAATATAATGTACATTTAATTAATAGTAATGCTCTTGTCTTACAGTGAAAATCTTTGTGATTTATTTATATTATACAGTATATTATATATATATATATATATATATATATATATATATATATATATATATATATATATATATATATATATATATATATATATATATATATATATATATATATATATATATATAGTCCAGGTGTGTATCCGCACTCTGACTTGTCCATGTGGGTGCTATATCAAAATATGATAAATAGCGAAAAGGAAGATAAGCACTCCAATATTACTGGTCAATAATCATTTATTCCACTGTGCACAGTGGAATAAATGATTATTGACCAGTAATATAATTACTTGAATCAGTTGTTTTGTTCAGTGCAGAAAACTATATACAATGGACAATAAACTGAACAGTTGAACCGTGTTTAGCCACAGTTTGTTGTGAGAATTGGTCTTATTTAGGAAAATCAGCTTTTACAGTTTACCTACCTTAGACAGACCAATAGTCAGAATGTTGTTAAGCCTTGACCCCCTGTGAGTGCACTTTGATTGCTTTCGTAGATTACCATGTTTTACAAAACCTCTGCTATTATAAAAGCTTGTGATTAGGCAACAAGTACTAGAGCAGCGGGACTGGCCAGACAAAATATACCAGGAACTTAGCTGCTGCATTGTAATGTCTTAATAGTCACATTATATTGTCGTATTACTGCACTTTTCATCAATATATAAAAATATACAGTGCTACGCAATATGTTGGCGCTATATAAATACATGTTAATAATAATAATAATAATAATAAAATATGAAACACAGCTATAATCTTACGAAGTGAGTAATATCACATTTGATCGAATTCAAATCGAAGTTTCTCCCCAAAGAAAACTTAGATTTTTCAAAGTCCACCCACTGACTCCAAATAGGGGGCAAATTCACTAAAGTGCGAAGTGGTTAATGCTGGCGAAAATTCGCAAGCGTAGCGTCATTTTGACACTTCGCCAATTTACTAAGGGTTCCTGGCGTAAATTCGATTGTGAAGTAGACTCTAGCAGTACTTCGCTCCCTAACGCCAGGTGAAGTTGCACTTTGGCGAAGGGACGTAACTACGCTAATTCACTAAGATGCAGATTTTTCTGAACGTTACCTCTTGCGCCAGAGTTTACTTCACCAGCTCAGACCAGCCGAAGTGCAATAGAGTAGATAGGAGTTTGTTCAAAAATAGTTGAAAATTTTTCTAAGTCCCAAAAAATGCTGGCGTCTTTTACTTTTTACAGGGTGATAGGCTGAAAAAGATCTTAAATTCTTTTGGGGTACCCTCCTTCCCCCCTACATTTCCTTACATTTGGCACCTAAACTATACAGTGGGCTCATGTGTAGGGCAAAATTATACCTCTATTTTATTTTATTAAGGTTCCCTGGCCTTGTGTAGTGTAATGTAGTTGCTGCAGCATACACGTCCATTGTACTTTAACTTCACGTCGTATGCTAATTAGGCATCGATAGCGTAACTTAAAACTGCTTATCGTATTTTCGCTTGCGCAACTTCACTAGCTTTCGGAACCCTGGACGCAACTTCAGATTTTGGTGAATTAGCGTTGTCCTGGCGAATCTGCACCCGGCGAAGTGTTGCGATGGCGAATGGTTGAAGTCGAATTTTTAAAGAGACAATACGGGGCATATTTATCAAGGGTCAAATTTCGAATTTTAAAAACTTTGAAATTCAAAAAGACCAACCGAAATTAAGTTGACGTTTTTTTTGCCGAATAGGTCAGTTTTCAATCAAATAGGTCCGCATTCGGCCTAATTCGAATCGTACGAATCGAAGTAATAGCGCAGTTATAATGCTGTATAGGATTACTGGAGAAGAATAAAATTTCTTTTACTATGTCATATGGGTGTGAACTTATTGGTTTTGGCATACTCCTCCTTAAAGAATGCTGACCTTATCAGTTGAAATAGGAAATGGATTTTTCCATGCCTGGTTATTCGTTTATATTCACACTGTCATAGCTTATTGGAACTGCTTTGCAAGTCGTTAATATCAAATTTAGGTGTGATGCAAATTACTGAGAGCAGTTTGGAAAACTAAGAGTCTGCTCGTATGAGTTATAAATTATAAGTTTTATTGTAGTGTAATGGCCAAGGAAGTCTCCTCTGAGACATTGTTGTTTTAGTTTGCTAGTTCAGGTGGGTTACTGCCCATAAAACTTATCAAACTCTTTATACAGTTGCGTTCCTTTTAATAATGATGTATGGAAAAGTGTATATTTATATTAACAGACCTTACATGATATGTATGTATTGCATGTATGTATTTATAACTACTCTTTTGTTGTTTTCTGACCTTCACTGCAAGGGCCAGAGCTGAATGGGCCAGTCAATATGGCATTCACTTTGGATCTTGCACCTATTCAGGGGCGTAACTATAGAGGAAGCAGACCCTGCGACTGCAGGGGGGCCCAGGAGGTATAGGGGCCCCACGAGGCCCTAATTCATATACAATTTCAATAAATATTGGTAAAACAAGCCAACTTCTAGACATATTGGGGGCCTGAAAAATAATTTGCTGTGGGGCCCAGTAATATGTAGTTATGCCACTGCACCTATTAGTGTCGCCCTGTACTTGCACTCTGATGCAAAATGCCTGCCTAGGAGAACTAAGCTTAGAGACCTTCTCCTTTGTTACCATTTACAGATTAATGGCCTTACCATTAACCCTGGGGACAATCTTTGACCAAACACTATCCTTCTCAAATTATATTAATGCCACCACCTTTTGCAATATTGCCAATATTGCCAAGATACAAGTTAAAAGTAACTGCTATAACCAAAAAATCTGAGCCGGCTAAAATGAAAAATCGCATGGCACATGAGGCACTTCGTATTCCGAGGTCTGCCTAAGTTGTCTCGTGAGGCTTCGAGTCGGAATACGAAGCAACGCGTGTGCCATGCCGCAGGCGACTTTTCATTATAGCCAGCGAAAGACAGAGGTAAGGCATTCGGGAAGATTGGTCGCGCAAAGACGAGGCGATTAGTCGCCAGCTGACTACATTTTCCCAGAATCGCCCAGTGTGACCCTACCCTAACCACATGGCATAAAGGGGTTGTTAACCTTTGAGTTAATTTTTACTATGTTGTAGAGAGCAAATGGTTTGAAGGAAAGACTGAAAGATTAAGAGGTGAATAAGGCCTGAATAGAAAAATAAGTAATAAAAAGTAACAATAATAATAAATTTGTAGCCTATATAAATAAAATTATACATACATACTGTACATGCAAAACATAAGTGATAAAAAGTAACAATAACAATAAAATTGTAGCCTATATAAATAAAATTATACATACATACTGTACATGCAAAGTGCAGCAAACTCTAGTGCAGTGGTGCCCTGTACACCTGCCTTGAGTAGGCATTAATTCCTGGTTCCTTTTGCATACTGCATACATTGCATGACCAGAATTACTTTGGAAAGGTGGGGGAAAAAATTGATTTTCAGCCATATTTAGCACTTTGCACTTAGTTCCAGAATATTTAACAAGCCATTGGAATTTATATTAATGTAAGTGGTTGGCTCTGCTTATGATAAATGATTGTTACTCATGGTAAAATGTACAATCTTACATAAATTCACTACATATTCTCCAGGACATGAAAGGATAGGTTATTACATATATAGTACTTACTGTAATATGGTACTTTATGGTCCCTGTAAAATTATTTCCTCTTTGCTTAATCAGGCACCGTGTATGCAATGTTTTCCATTTGGTGCACTAAAGCTTTTATATTTACAGAACTAATATGAAACTTCTTATCTGGTCGTTTAGATCCCTGCTGCATTCTTCTGCTCCTCTGTATATCTTCTCTAATCTCCCCCATACAACCCCCCTCAGGCCATGCACTCAGTTTGGGACAATCTGTAAAGCGCCACAGACTGTGTAAATACAAAATGACTCATATGAAGGTCCTGCCAATTCCTTTTTCTGCTGTGTACAGCATTATAATTATAACTCTCCTTTTTCCTACTGCTGCTGGAGTTGTGCAGGATTTATTTGCTAAGCAGAAGCAGAACTACATACCCACAGGCCTGGGCACCACTAAGGCTAAGGCCAGACTAGGCGATAGCGCCGCGATTTGACTCGCGGCGACTTTTCGCCGCGACTTTTAATCCGCAATCGCTGGGGAAACTTTTGCGCTGGCGTCTATGGGGAATCGCGGTGTAAAAACACACGCGGCGATCCTTTTTCTATTGTCGCTCGAAATTGCCTAGCGAGGCAATTTCGAGCGACAGTAGAAAAAAGATCGCCGCGTGTGTTTTTACGCTGGCGATTTTTCGCGATTCCCCATAGACGCCAGCGCAAAAGTTTCCCCAGCGATTGCGGATTAAAAGTCGCGGCGAAAAGTCGCCGCGAGTCAAATCGCGGCGCCATCGCCTAGTGTGGCCCTAGCCTAACCTCCCCTGGAACTACGTGCTGTCCCCTACTGATATCATCACTGATTTTTGGCCACCACGTCTGGCATTGATATGAGAGTGGGCCCTGATGAAGTCACACCACAGCCCCCCTCCCCCGACATACCTCGCAACTGTCCTATTTTCTGTGTCAGTCCTGATTTTGACAGTTTAGCCCACAAGTAGAAAGTTCAAAGTTTCTCTTTGATCTCCTGCACTGACACCAGAAAAATACGGTTTCTTATGTGTGGGTCCTTATGTATGGTATCCCTGTGTATAGCCAGATGGTTTCTGTATCAAATATCTGAACTTGCTTCATTGCAGTAAAGGTTTTTATCTTATTGCTTTATTTATTTTACTTCCTGACTTAAAGACTTTGCAAGTTTTTTAGATATTATCAGTCAGTTGCACAGGTGGATTTGGCAATGTTTCTTTGTAGATAATCAGAAAACAGAAGGCAAGGTTACACTAAGGCCAAGGGCAGATGGAGCATTGGCTCCAATACTTTCAGGCTCAGAGAAGTGGATCTGCTATGCCCCAGCTCCATACAACTGAACAGCAACCACTTGCATGCAGTCGGCCCAAACACACGAACGCAGGCATTTTCTTGTCCCCTGCCAGCGCTAGGACACCCACCCTGCGATGGAGCTTCCGATTCAAGTGGCCATATTGGGCCACTTTGATTCTGGTCACAAATGATGTCCATAAACCAGCTAACTGATCACTTAGCAGAGCAAGCAGTATATATTAAAGATAGAGACCTATTGTTTAAGATTTGCATGCCATGTCATCAGTTATAATCGGTGCTCCATAATGAGCTCTGTATTATATAAGACTCTTACCTCCTATTGTAAAATAGCAATGGTACAATGGCAGTTCAGGAGCACAGGAAAGCAGTTTACAAATTTCAAAACTGGGCGATTGCAGCCATTTTTGGTATTTTGTAAACTGTCTTTCTTATTGTAAATGACCCTGTGACCAGATTTATTTTATGTAGACAAAAGGTCCTCTGCACTCAACCCATTATCAATATATTTAATACAGAGACATTTTATGCAATAGAATTCTTAATGAATCAGATGAAAATTGAGCAAAAGATAGGACTGGCCAGATATGGGACGACTTTGACGTAGTTGGCCAGCTTAAATATATTGCAATATATGGACAAACAATCCCTGTTTTGTTTAAAGGGTAAGGCATTTTTCAGTAGCAGTATGCACAAAATGTCGCTGTCTTAAATATATTGATAATGGGATGAGTTCAGAGGACTCTTGTATTTGTCTATATGTATTTTGTGTTAACAGCCTCATTGAACCCCGCCTAATGGTTTTAAAAAATAGTGGTGAGCACAACTTTCCCTTGTTTATTACAGATTTATTTTATGACAATACAGCAAGTGCTAAAAGATATGTCTAAATTGATACAGAATTATTTTTTTCTTTCACAATCTGACTAGGGAGAGATACACAGCTAGTGCCCCTGAGGTAGAAGCATTCTTTTTAAGGTTCCTAAGTGTCTCCAGGCTAAAGCCTCCTGATACAGTAAGATGTATTCATCTGCTTCTTTACTACATACATAACTGCTGCACAGCACTAAATCATCAAGGAATCTGGTCAGGACATCTGCTAGACATCCTTTCATTCAGTTTCCCTCAGCCATGTGTGCTGGTAACTAGACATAGCTACTGCACTGGGGAATCTTTCTGATGATGTCTGCTTTAAACATACCCCATAGTCTGTGTATCTTATAGTGTTCTCAGCTCATCATGAGACTTGTCAAATACCTTTCAGAAAAATGTATATTTCTCTAAGGAGATATCCAGCTGTGGTGCAGGCAAAACTGTTCTGCTCATTTAAAGGGATTCTGTCATGATTTTTATGGTGTAGTTTATACTGCAATACCATATAAAATCACAGGTCGTTTTGCCTAGTCATATGCTTTCAGAGAGAACCAGCACTTCATGAAGGAATTGCTTTCAGGCAGGCTATTCTTTCTCCTACTCAATATACCTGGAGGAGTCGCAGTGGATCTTGGATTTTTACTATTGAGTGCTATTCTCAGATCTACCAGGTAGGTGTTATCTTGTGTCAGGCATCTTATTTTATTTGGTTACCTTCCCATTGTTCTATTGTTCGGTTGCTGGGGAGAAAGGGGGGGTTAATATTACTCCAACTTCCAGCAGTAAAGAGTGACTGAAGTGTATCTGAGCACAAGTAACATGACTGGGGGCACCAGGGAAACTGACAATATATTTAGCCCCATGTCAGATTTCAAAATGAAATAGTAAAAAATCTGTTTGCTCTTTTTGAGAAACGGATTTCAGTACAGAATTCTGCTGGAGCAGTACTATTAACTGAAGGTTTTTGTACAAAACATGTTTTGCCATGACAGAACCCCTTTAAATATAAAGCTCCAGTGGTACAGAGGCTGCAAAAGCACAAGGAAGTTATCTGTTATTTTTCTATAGCGTTTCATGTTTCCCTTGGAAACACAAGCATATTGGTCTTGGCCTCCTAAAAGTGTTGCACATTAAAGTAAATATTGATGTATCAGCCATTCAAAATTCCAAGAATATTCCAATATAGCAAATATATTCACCCAAATGCTCACTCTAATTGACCATTAGGCTGGGCTTCAGTTATATCTAGGAAAGGGCAAACATATTCTTCCCAATTCTCACTCCAACTGCCCTTCAGGCTGAGCCCATCTAGGCACTTCTCCAACCCAGTGTCCTCAGGTGGGGCACCCCCACCGTTTGGAAACTACTGTCTGAATTTAAGGTAACTAGGACAAAAAGAACACACCGGCACACGAGGCTTGTATCTGCAGGGCAAGCCCTTGCAAAAGATTTTTACTGCGGTGGTGCAACGTTTTGGGGCTCCGCCCCTTTGTCAAGCATACTACATACAGGTGCAATTAGACATTTTAAAGGCAAACCAATTAGTGCTTCATTATGCAAAAAATGTGAAAGTTCAAGATTCAAATAAGGAATTTTTCATTATATAGATACTAATTATCAAAGATTCATAAAATACATCAGAAAAAAGATTATTAAAAATTCTTTGATTCTTTTCACAGTTATTATACTTAAATATCATTATAAATAGTGTCATTTTAAATAGTGTAAAAAACGCAATACTTTTAAGTCCATATAGCTGACAGCCAGCAGCAGAAACAAAGTCCCAGTGTTGAACAACTTAATTGAAACAATTGTTGCAATTGACCTAAGAAGAAGATAAAAGTTACAAAAAATCTATACAAAAGATAAAAGATTAAAAACATAGTCTTACCCTACGTCTCAAGGAGGGAAAAAGTTACAGATACCTGTCCCTGTAGTTTAGGCAAAGACATTTTCTCATCTGTAAGGGAAGTAGGAAGGCTTATTAGACAGATTTTATAAAAAGCAGGACAAATTAAACTCTTCATTCAATCCCCTCGGATATCTTGTTTGCAGTAGCCACATCCCATAACATTCTCTCTGTGAGAGTAGACGTTTTTTATCCTGTCCCTGTTTAGTTGTGATTTTTTCCAAGATTTGCCACCGGATTTGTGCCACCCGGTGCCCATGTTCAAAAAAATGTTTGGCTAACATGGTCTCTTTTTTAAATTTTGTAACCTCAGTTTTAATCTTTGTCTCATCACCTGTAATTATGGGTCGATGGTAATTACGTATGACAGATTTATGTTCGTTTAGGCGGACTTTTATAGGACGTGATGTCTGTCCCACATAAGCAAGTCCGCATGGGCATTTGATGCAATTATAACCTCATAGCTGTCGCATGTAAAGAATCCTTTTATTTTATGTTTTGTTCCTTGGTGGGGGTGAGTGACTGCACTACCTGGAATTATTCCATTGCAGTGGCCGCAATTTCTGCAGGGGAAGGTTCCTATAGAGTGTTCAGTTAGGCGACTTGTATCGAATTGCTGGCCTCTAGGTTTAATTAATTGGCCTACATTTTTCCCTCTCCTGTATGAAAATAAAGGGGGGGCCTGGAATAGATGTCCAAATTTGGGATCAGATTTTAATATATCCCAATGTTTGAGAATAATTCTTTTACATAGTTGAGAATTACTATCAAACGAACTGACAAAAGGAATTCTTTTGGCTTTGTCACTTTGTTTAATTTGTTTTTTGACTAGTAACTCACTCCTTGGTAAATTTCGTACTTCTTCTTTTTTAATTTGTAGGTTTGCTCTGTCATAGCCGCGTTCCTTAAATTTATTAATCATGAATTCAGCTTGTGTGTCATACAAATTATCAGAGGATGTGATACGTCGAACGCGTAGTAATTGGCTTTTTGGTAACCCCTTCGTAAGCCCAGGGGGGTGGAAACTAGCAGATCTTAATATATTGTTTCTATCAGTGGGCTTAGTGTACAGTGAGGTTACAAAGCTTGACCCAGTGACTGTGATGTTAACATCCAAAAAATGTATTTCTTTAGAATCAAATTCAAGGGTAAATTGAATTGTTGGGTGGACTGTATTTAAATGTATCAGAAAATTAGTCAGTGTTTCAGGTGTGCCAGACCACAGAAAAAATGTGTCGTCCACATATCTCATATATGCCTTGATGTATTTAGCATATTCCTCATTGGAAAAAATGAACGTATTTTCGAAAGCATCCATAAAGATGTTCGCATAGGCTGGTGCCATGTTGGCACCCATGGCACAGCCCTGTAACTGAAGGTAATACTCCTTATTAAATAGGAAGTAGTTTTTGGTTAATACGTTCTCCAATAAGTCACAGAGGAAATTTATTTTGAAATTTGGTAGGTTACTTTGGGACAAGTATGTACGCATACAATCTATGCCCTCCTCATGGGGTATAGAGGTAAAGAGGTCTTTTACGTCCAAAGAGCACAAGAAAAACTCACATGTTGGCACGGTTACCTCGTTAAGTCTATTTAAAAAATCCGTTGTATCGACTAAACAATATTTTAAAGTGGGTAAAACCTCTTGTAAATGCATGTCGATAAAAATAGCTAACGGTTGCCAAAGTGAGCCAATGTTTGAAACTATAGGACGACCTGGAGGTTTAATGAGGCATTTATGAACTTTAGGGAGGAAGTACACTTGTGGGGTTTTTGGGCGTTCATTGAACAATTGTTTGTACAAATCTTCTGTAATTATTCCTTCCATTACTGCAGCATTAAGTAATATATTAATGCTATTTTTAAATTTTAAAGTGGGATCCCCCATCAATTTTTTGTACAATTTTTTATTGTTCAATTGCCGCTCAGCCTCCATAGTGTAATCGGTGGTATTAAGTAATACCGTTCCCCCACCCTTATCTGCTCTTGTAATGGTTATATTACTGTTTCCTTGTAACGTTTTCAGGGCTGCTCGTTCAGCACTAGTTATATTATGCTGAATATGTTTAGATTTTTGTTGTAACTTTTTATTAATTTCAACCATCACCATTGTTTCAAAGGCCTCTATCATCGGGTAACTCCCTGGGGGGACAAAATTACTTTTTTGGCCCAGTTTATTTTTTAATGTTGTGGCCATAGGGTCTTTAGGGGTAGTGATTTTTTTATCCCCAAAATACACCTTAAGTTTAAGAGATCTAACAAATTTAAACATGTCCACAATGAAAGTAAACGGAGGAGCAGTGTATACTGGAACGAAATTAAGGCCTTTGCTTAGTACAGTCAATTCAGCTTGGGTGGGATGATAGTCAGACAGGTTAAATATTGTCGTTACCTGCGAGTCTGCGTTTGTTGCTTTTGTTTCTTCGGAGTAGGTCCTTGCTGAGTGCCGACATCCCCTCCTGGTTTTGCGTATCGGCGTTTGCGGCCTTCCCCTAAAAAAGTCATTGACGCTCCGTGTGAAGAGGCAGATGAAGTGTGTCCAGCATCGGATGACTGCTCGGAGGCCCTGTCGGTGGAAACAGCAGAGGAGGCCCGCGTTTTGCGATACACACGCCGCGACTCCTTCCAGGTATATACCTCTCCTTGCTCGTAATCTCTGGTGTCCCTCTTGAACTTGCGCAGTTTGATCTGAAGAATCTCCTGCTGCATCCGCTCCATCTTGTGCTCGAGTTCCCGTAGTGTCTGGTCGCTTGTATCTGTGGTGCCCATATATTCCTCTTCCTTTAGCCGAATTTGTTGTTTTAACTCCTTGGATCCCGTCTGTAGTTGCTGAATAGTGAGGGCAATCAGGTCGAGGCTGCACCGGTTTAATATCCCCTGCCATTTCTGTCTGAAGTCCTGGCTGTCTTTGAATAGGGCTGGTTGCAGCATAACCCTCAGGCCACGCGGGATTCGTTGCGCTTTGGCATACTCTGCTAATGAGGCTATATGCAGCCCCCATGATACTTCCCTTCGTTTCAGTTGTTCAAGGGAACGAAGTATTTCAGTATTATTCGGTGCCGGTGTTGTAGGGAGGCTCTGTGCTGCGCTGAGGATCTTTTTTCTCTCTGCTTCAGTGAAGCTAAACGTATCTGCCCGTCGATCTGTAGTGGCAGCAATATCCGCAAAAGACATATCGTAGGTGGGGTGCTGAGTAGTCTCACCGTTTCTTTGATACTTCAAATAGAGATAGACCCTCGCACACCCGTAGGTAAAGTAGGCAATTTGGCTCGGTGCCCGATGAATGGAGGACACGGTAACCTCCCGGCAACTAGGACAAAAAGAACACACCGGCACACGAGGCTTGTATCTGCAGGGCAAGCCCTTGCAAAAGATTTTTACTGCGGTGGTGCAACGTTTCGGGGCTCCGCCCCTTTGTCAAGCATACTACATACAGGTGCAATTAGACATTTTAAAGGCAAACCAATTAGTGCTTCATTATGCAAAAAATGTGAAAGTTCAAGATTCAAATAAGGAATTTTTCATTATATAGATACTAATTATCAAAGATTCATAAAATACATTAGAAAAAAGATTATTAAAAATTCTTTGATTCTTTTCACAGTTATTATACTTAAATATCATTATAAATAGTGTCATTTTAAATAGTGTAAAAAACGCAATACTTTTAAGTCCATATAGCTGACAGCCAGCAGCAGAAACAAAGTCCCAGTGTTGAACAACTTAATTGAAACAATTGTTGCAATTGACCTAAGAAGAAGATAAAAGTTACAAAAAATCTATACAAAAGATAAAAGATTAAAAACATAGTCTTACCCTACGTCTCAAGGAGGGAAAAAGTTACAGATACCTGTCCCTGTAGTTTAGGCAAAGAAATTTTCTCATCTGTAAGGGAAGTAGGAAGGCTTATAATATATTTTTGAACATGGGCACCGGGTGGCACAAATCCGGTGGCAAATCTTGGAAAAAATCACAACTAAACAGGGACAGGATAAAAAACGTCTACTCTCGCAAAGAGAATGTTATTGGATGTGGCTACTGCAAAAAAGATATCCGAGGGGATTGAATGAAGAGTTTAATTTGTCCTGCTTTTTATAAAATCTGTCTAATAAGCCTTCCTACTTCCCTTACAGATGAGAAAATTTCTTTGCCTAAACTACAGGGACAGGTATCTGTAACTTTTTCCCTCCTTGAGACGTAGGGTAAGACTATGTTTTTAATCTTTTATCTTTTGTATAGATTTTTTGTAACTTTTATCTTCTTCTTAGGTCAATTGCAACAATTGTTTCAATTAAGTTGTTCAACACTGGGACTTTGTTTCTGCTGCTGGCTTTCAGCTATATGGACTTAAAAGTATTGCGTTTTTTACACTATTTAAAATGACACTATTTATAATGATATTTAAGTATAATAACTGTGAAAAGAATCAAAGAATTTTTAATAATCTTTTTTCTGATGTATTTTATGAATCTTTGATAATTAGTATCTATATAATGAAAAATTCCTTATTTGAATCTTGAACTTTCACATTTTTTGCATAATGAAGCACTAATTGGTTTGCCTTTAAAATGTCTAATTGCACCTGTATGTAGTATGCTTGACAAAGGGGCGGAGCCCCGAAACGTTGCACCACCGCAGTAAAAATCTTTTGCAAGGGCTTGCCCTGCAGATACAAGCCTCGTGTGCCGGTGTGTTCTTTTTGTCCTAGTTGCCGGGAGGTTACCGTGTCCTCCATTCATCGGGCACCGAGCCAAATTGCCTACTTTACCTACGGGTGTGCGAGGGTCTATCTCTATTTGAATTTAAGGTAAAACAGTGGCATATACAGTCTTGTTTTAAGATCATAGTACATAGTTAAATCGGGTTGAAAAAAGACAAAGTCCATCAAATTCAACCCCTTCAAATGAAAACCCAGCATCCGTACACACACACCCCTCCATACGTTCACATAAATTATATATACCCATACCTATACTAACTATAGAGTTTAGTATCACAATAGCTTTTGATATTATGTCTGTCCAAGAAATCATCCAAGCCTTAGGCATTAACAGAATCAGCCATCACAACATCACCCGGCAGTGCATTCCACAACCTCACTGTCCTCACTGTAAAGAACCCCCTACGTTGCTTCAAATTAAAGTTCTTTCTTCTAGTCTGAAGGGGTGGCCTCTGGTACGGTGATCCACTTTATGGGTAAAAAGGTCCCCTGCTATTTGTCTATAATATCCTCTAATGTACTTGTAAAGTGTAATCATGTCCCCTCGCAAGCGCCTTTGTTCCATCCCTCTAACCAGTTTAGTTGCATGTCTCTGCACTCTCTCCAGCTCATTTATATCTCTCTTAAGGACTGGAGTCCAAAACTGCACTGCATACTCCAGATGAGGCCTCACCAGGGACCTATAAAGAGGCATAATTATGTTTTCATCTCTTGAGTTAATGCCCTTTTTTATGCAAGACAGAACTTTATTTGCTTTAGTAGCCACAAAATGACACTGCCCAGAGTTAGACAAAGTGTTATCTATAAAAACCCCTAGATCCTTCTCATTTAAGGAAACTCCCAACACACTGCCATTTAGTGTATAACTTGCATTTATATTATTTTTGCCAAAGTGCATAACCTTGCATTTATCAACATTGAACCTCATTTTCCAGTTTGCTGCTCAGTTGTAAATCACATCCACTGCCATCCCAGAATCAAAATCCCTGCTTACCTTCTCATAAAAAGATATTAAGTTTGTCTGACAAGATCTATTATGCATAAAATCATGCAGCCACAAACTCATAGGATGAATTTTCTTTTCATGCATTATCACTAAGATAGAAAAAAAGCAAAAAACACATTTCCACTTCATACTAAATGAGAGAAAGATAAGAAAGCTTCTCCTAAAGGGCAAATAAGATAATTAAAAGAGTTAATTAGGTGATGATGGCATTTCTTGAAAGAATAACCATTCTCAGTCAATTATACAAAGGTTTTCCAAATTGTACCTTGCTGTGTAGATCATTCAAGGTTTCTTTAATTACTTATTTTGTTTAAAACTGGAAGAATGTGTAAACAGCAATTATTCCTTCATTATATTGACAAAATACACTGATTTCTATTTTGTTAACAAGCAAGATTTTCAGTTACAAGGTGAACAGAACATATGCCCATCCTATAGGTTATTAATGACCTATTTTAATAAATAAAATCCTTTGGAATCCCAAATATAAACAGCTATATTTGATGTTAAAGTGACATGGCAGTTGACGCTCTGGACTGAGTACAAGAACGCAGCTTTTTATCCTAAACCCAGTCTGCAATGGATGTGGTGACTTATTTATTAACATGGGTGCTAAATTGCATTCATTTTTAAACTAGTAGTAGGCTGAATAAAACAAACTGCTTATTTGGTTGGTACAGGTACTATACAGTTTGGAGTACTACCTTAGCTAAAAAGCTGCAAACCACAGGGTGTTTGCAAAAAAGGAAAATCCAAAAGTGCTAGTAAATAAAATAGATTTAAGTCTACTTTAAATGGGATTACTTATCTAAAGAAATCAAGGAAATTTTATTAGTGAAGTCAATGTTAAATACAAAAAGGGGGGTTGTGGAGCTCCTAAGGCTAAGTAAAAATGTATTAAAGTACAATGGAAGTGCTACTGACTTGGCCAATTAATCAATGCACATTCCCTGGTCCCCTGTCTAAGTAATTCAGTATATATGCAAGTGCGTGTGTTCACAAAGTCAGGTGTTTTTAGTTACAAAGTTATGATCATAAAGTTGATAAGCCAAGGTAACGTCAAGGTAAACCCCACATGGTGGTCCCTGGTCATAGTATAAAAGGTCTTGTACCGCATTAATTGAAGTAAATGTCTCCTGAACCTTGGACTGGTGCATCTGTAGAGGCCTATTTATCAGAGGTCAAATTATAGTCAGTTTACGGGTTTTTGAAACAACGATTAAACTCTCTAAAACTATGAAGGCCATGATAGTTATTAAAAGATCAGAATATAAAGGCCACCCACATGGGTGTGGGATACTTACCTGGGGATGCCCGCCATGTCCCATTCCTCCTGCACCTTCACGCGCCACTTTTTCCGGGTTTGCACGCTGATAAGGCTCTTCAGCTATATTCATCGAGCTTGTTTGTGACATCATCGAGCTGGTGCCAAATTAGAATATTTAAAGGCTCAGGAGCCTTTTGTACATTGCCCAACGTAAGTCTATTCTCATAGCTCCTGGGTTCAAATTTCCTGTGTATTCTGACCAGTTCTTGACCCTGCCTAACCCTGACCAAGCCTTGTTTGCTGCCCGTCCCAACTCCTGACTGTACCTCGACTATTCTATCTGATCCTGTCTTATATGTGCCATTTTGTGTACCTCGATTACGCTTTCTGCCTCTTGGTTTTGTACTGAGCATCCTGTATTGGTATCGACTCGGCCTGTCCTATTCTCCGTTCCTATTATACATATGGTTCCCTTCCTCGCCCAGAACTCTCTCCTAGGTCCTCTCACGTTAAGACCTGGCGGCATCCGAGTAGTGGAGGGCCAAAGCAAAAGGCGGTTTTTATAGGTGGAACAGTGAGCCATGACCGTGACCTTGGGGCCTGTTCTGGATTTGGAATAAAAACATTACAATGGGGCTGAAATCAGCCAGCTGAAATACACCAGCGTATAAAGGCTAGCTCATTTCATCCCTTTGTGGCCCTAGCCAAAAAGTACAAAAAAAAATGCTGAAAGATCTGAAAAACAAATATAAATATCTCTGAAACTTCTCAAAGTCTGAATGTTAAAAAAAAGGTCCAATAGGATCAGCACAGCTTCCACTGTCTTCTATCCGACCTTGACTTGGAGAAGTTTTGTATTACAGTTTTTTAGAGTTAGAATTTTTAGAAGTTTGAGAGAAATAAAAAAACACACATACAATTTGTGGAAAAAAAATCAATGTAAGTACATCGGCCGCTTAGTTATTGTACATCCCACTTAATGGGGGTAGGATGTTGGAATTCCTTATTGAACAAAACAATTTCTAATTAAATGTGTGTTCTCCATGCTGCTATTGTCAGTTTGGGCTGTTGCTTTGTTTATTTGCCGTGCTAACTTCAGAACAAATTAAATGCATTGTACGCTATGTGGCCAGTGGAGTTAATTGTTCCTTAAGCAATTAGCAATAATTTAATAGTGCCTGTTGAGTCCTTAATTTGCAGTGCTGTCCAACTGCTAGTCTTGTAGACACTAAAGAGACAGTCAACAATTCCTTTGGCGGGGTGCAGCGTCTGCCAACCTAGCCCTCCTAACCAAACAATGAGTTTCAGCCTTTGTGTGTAAGATGTTATGGCAACCTTTATAGTTGGAATAGGACTATCCAGTAGGTCAAGTAGATTTTTATTGTGATAAAATTCACTGCTAAGCTGTAACAGTTGAATGAACAAACATAATTAATAATGTTGAAAGAAACCAATGTACACAGTTCAACACAAATAATATTCTGCAAATTCCTTTATACTGACAGGAAAGTCACAGCTTAATTTCATCCCAATAAAATACATCTAAAAAGAAAGAAAACGGATCCATTGCCATTCACTCTATAACAGTTGTTTTTTAAAAAATAGATATATATATATTGTGTGCAGCTTCTGTGCTCTGAGCTGTGTCATGTTTCATTGCCAGTCTTTAAAAACGAGTGCACAAGTTGAAAAAACTACAGCTACGGTTTAAGCTGCAAAGGAGCATAAGAATGCTTCATAGGAGTCTTGTTAGAGGGTTAACGTAATAAGCTTTTAAGGTCAGACTGTCTGGAAAACAGAGAGAAGATCCAGGACTATGGTGAGTTAAATAACATATATTAATTAACAGAACAACCAGAACAACCTTAAATGTGGTTTTTTTTTTTCCAATTAAAACAGTAACATTTAGGCATCAGTAACAATGTACTTTTTACACAGACATTTTTTATATCTTTGTAAAGGCAGAAATTTTAGCAACAGGCTCTCAGGTATAGTTTCCTTTTAAAAGAGAATACTGGTGCCCATGTTTTCACATGCACAAATTATTCTACTTAGTTTATACTCTGGCAGGATTAAGGTCAGGTGAAAAAGATTATGGCCAACAAACTTCCTAACCTGCATCCGCAGTTCCAGCCAGCGTTGCAACAAACTACATTACATAACATTACTTAAAGGAACAGTAACACCAAAAAAAGTAAGTGTTTTAAAAAAAAAAACAGTATTAGGGTAAGCAGTGTTGCCCTGTACAGGTAAAAACATATAAAAATAAAATATAAGCAAAGGATACACAGTAGATAACAGATAAGATCTGAAGCACCCCATTGTATACTACAGATCTTATCTGTTATCTGCTGTGTATCCTGTGCCTTTTCTTCTATTTCATCTGTGAATGGCTGCCCCCATGGATACACAGCAGCTTCTTTATATAAATGAGTGTAGAGTTTCTGAAGCAAACATACCATGTTTACCAGTGCAGAACAATAGTATAATATAGTTTTAATTACTTTAAAAGATTTTCTTTTTTTTATGTTACTGTTCCTTTAACCATAAATGTGGCTCATACAATGTGATATATGCTCAGAGCAGGGTAAGATAAGAGCATGCCAGTAGACTTGCAAAATAGTCTTCAAAGTCTCTCTAAATTAAAGTTTTTTTTGTACTGTATTAGCCATCGGAAAAAGTTACATGGTAACTTTTGATATGAAAGTGGTGTTGAGGTGATAACTTTATTGGTCAAATAAGATGATAATCACAGCAAGCTTTCAGTTACATAATCAACTTTGAAAAGGGAACTGAAATGTTCTGAAAGCTTGCTGTGATTATCATAGTTAACCATTAAAGTTATCACTTTTAAACCACTTTTGTTATGTTTCATATCAAGTTTTACCCTATAACACTATCTAAGTTGTTTATTTACAGGCACACACACAGTTTGGCTATACAGACAAGGTACACCCGCATACCGTCCATTTCTCTGCCTAACACAGATGTCATGTGCATTGCATACATTGGGCAGACAACAAATGCTCATGTCTAGGCAAGCAAAGATCTGGGAGCGGCATGCCACCCGCTGTCTGCATGTGAACCCACCCAGTCCCCAGTGCTGCCGATTTGCACCAGCAGTGGAAATATGTGGGGCAGTATGCCTGAATTCTGCATAGTGTGTTGCTAGACATTGCACATCTGGGGACTGGCCTGTTTAAGGCATCCAAGCAGGGCCGGAACTAGGGGTAGGCAGAGTAGGCACGTGCCTAGGGCGCAAAGCTGGGGGGGGCGCTAGGCACTTACCTGATCTGTCGCCTACCCCGTGTCCCGTCCCGTCTCTCCCAGACTGCCTAGTGTAACTTTAACGAAAATGCGCCTCTGCGCGAACACCATTTCAAGCATGCGCGCTGGAGCGTAATTTTGCGCATGCACGCTGGAGTGTAATTTCGCACATGCGCAGTTTAGAACACACTGAGCCGGCGCCGTGCCCGCCAGGTTGCCTAGGGCGCCTGGCCAGGTTGGCCCGGCTCTGCATCCAAGCCTTTGCTTGGTTATCAAGCAACTTGATACTGGCTATTGTTTGGTGATTCCTTTGGTATTTGATCCAATTCTACCTGTGCTGATCTACAGTCTGTCTAACTATTCACTTGCCTGAATCCCTGGTACCGAGTTAGACCTCGACATCCTCTCTCTACTCACCAGCTTCCTGTTTCCAGTGTGGGAATGTTATCTATGATTGATCCTCTGCTACTCTTTCACTAATTTACAGTGACATATAGAGAAGTGCATCAACATTTATAATGTTCTATAGGTGGGCTCATCCACATCGTCAAGCAGGGCTTGAGGGGCTAAAACCAACTGCAGAAAGTCAGAGACCCTACCCTGCTCTTCAGCGCGTGGAACCTGACTTCTGAAACGATATACTTTTCCATCAAGCCTAACTTCTTAAAAATCCTTGGAGTTTGGTGGTGAGGCCACTGCCCTGAAGTGCTGGGTTTACAGGATGGCTAAAGTTTGGCGCCTCAGAGATCTTACCATAAAAGGGAAAACACTGGTGCTGCGGAATGAGATCCTTTGAATCCTGCAGTATATGGCCCTGACATAACTACCTCTGGTTACAGTCTGCAGAGCCATCACTTGAACAGTTTTTTCACTTTATCTGGAGATTGAAGATACACATAATCAAGTTTTACAAGGAGACCTGCAAAGATGGGAAAGGTGTTTCAGATATCGCCACCCTGCAATTAGGGTTGCCACCTTTTCTAGGAAAAATATACTGGCCTTCCTATATATTTAACTTTTTTAATAAATTAAAGTTAAATATATAGGAAGGCCAGTATATTTTTCCTAGAAAAGGTGGCAACCCTAATTTTTTTTTAATAACATTGGGATCAACTGTAATTTTAACAGGCCAGGCCGGTAAAATACCAGTCAGGTGGCAACCCTACCTACAACAGAGTTTCTGCATTTGCCAGTGACTGGAAAAGACAAGAACTCTTTTGGAAGCTCCATATCATTCTTCTTTCTCCCTCCATTCTGATGCAAACTGGGGTGGGACAGCTCTGCCCTAATGACTTAAACACTCTTGGTTTTATTTGGATGTTACAAAGTTTGTGAGGGAGCACCTAAAAGTTGATCTGAGCCAGGGATGTGTTGGAGCATATACCAGGCCTCCCATGTGTCCCTTCAAAGTATGTTTGGGGAAATGTTTCTTCAGGCAGGCTGACCAACAAACAAAGGGCATTGTATGGATGGCTATCCAAGATGGACTTCCCTTTAGAACCTTCATGCATGCCTGTAACCAGCATTGTCCATGGTAGATCATTCAAAAAAAAAAACATCTTCACACATTTTGCTGGATGCCCTGAAATACAAACTCAGAGACTGGGTGCCGAAGAACTATCTCAGTATAATGGTTTATTTTAGAGTACCCATACAGTAGGGGAAACTCTGGATGGCTGGCAACTGTATTGAGGACATTTTATGGTTTTTTCATGAAAAAAGTTCCTGAGGGTGCCAAATACAATCTGGGATTGGCTATTTGGTAGCCCCTATGTGGATAGGAAGTATAAAGGAGGCTCTGTTTGGCAGTACATCTGGTTTTATGCAACTAAAACTTGCCTCCAAGTCTGTAATTCAAGCCACTAGGAGCAACATCCAAGGGGTTGGTGAGCAACATGGTGCTCACCAGCCACTGGTTAGGGATTACTGGTCTAAATTATTGTTTCCTTGAAGCACATTGCAACGTAATATATATATATATATAAAATAAAGGAGGACTGAAAAAGGCTCGCACGTACAGGTCATTTGAAAAAACAAAAGTGTTTATTTAGCAATATACAACTAATGTTTTGGTTAGCACTCTAGCCTGTTAGCACTCTAGCCTTTCTCAAAATAGTTTCAGGCTACATGCACCCAGGCACTGTTCACTCTTATACGAGTTGTGCTGACATCCAGCTGTCTACTATATATAATAAAAAAAAATTATATATTTTTTGTGGTTTTCCAGGAATAACTTCATTATGAGGAGGGTAAGGATGACTATCCAAAACTGTTGCAGGCTAATCCACAACCTTCTTTAGGACTACAACATCCAAGTCAGCCTTATTTTAAGGAAGAAGATGACTAAAAGCCTTTCCTTGTTCCTCCATCATTTCGTGTTTTTGTGAAAATAAAGCTTCGGGCCATAAACTGGCCAATTCTTTACTGCGTCCAATCGACCAACAACTGCTGATATGGTGCATTAAGAGATAATTGGACAGATTATATACAATTGACCCACAACCCTGGAATATGTGTGCAGATTTTGAGACACTATGGGGCAGATTTACTAAAGAACGAATCATGTTTTTTTTGGTTAAAAATGTGCCAAAATGTCAATTTCGCAGCAACATCACCAATTTACTTAAAGGCAAATTAGACACTTCACTAGCGAAAAACCTGAATTTTCTATCAGGCAAACTATCATAAATCGGCTTATATATAAAAATGTAAATGTTTCTCTTCATTACTCTTTTCTCTAAAGTCTGTTTCGCCAGGTTGTAACAAGCGAATTAATAAGCTAAAGCTTCATCCTCAGTGAAATTTGTCATCATATCCAGTATTCCAAAAAATGTCATAAAAAAACCCCAAAACACTGGCATATAACTGTTTAAAGTATCTTATTTACACTTTTTTTAACATTTGAAGCTCATGCCACATTTGTTTTCGGGGGCCTCTTGGGCAATTATTTAGCTTCCTTGGACAATTATAATGAAAAGTGGCCAGCAATTTCACCAACATCACTAATAAATACAAACATACAACCTTTGTATACCCACTAGAATTTAAACAGACGTAAGCATAAGTTAGTTAACAAAGCTTCGCTAGGAAGAAAGCAACGCTAGAGAACAAATGCTAAGAAATCTTTGAGCTAAATAATCTTCAATGACGAAAGAACGCCAGCATTCTTTTGCTAAGATGAAATGACATATTTTGATGAATACACGTAGTCATTACAAATTAACTTGTGACTTAGTTGCGAGAGGTATGGCAAAGATTTCCGAAGAGAAAATTTGCATGTAAGTAAATGTGCCCCAATGCTCTAAATCAGCCAAACAGACCAACTTCTGCAGATATACCGGATGCTAAAGGCGAAACTATTGCACAGATCAAGGAGATAGCAACAAAGTCCTTCAATCATTTTTCTGGCAAAAACCTTCTCATTCGTTCAGTGTCAAAGGCTTACATATGTTTATGCTTGCAATCATGCTTCAAATACTTTCCAATGATCAAGAATTTCAGCAGCCTGTATATTAAATGAAATGAACAATGCCTCGTGTAACAAACAACCTGACAGAGTGTCAGCTGAAATGCTATTTTTGATTGAAGCATCATTATATTGATGTCATATGATTGTGGGTTTGTACACCTACAGTATATAAACAACGACAACCACAAATTGCACACACTGATCAATTGCACTGTGTTTTAAAGACTGCAGCTTTTAAATGGGAGTTTAATAAATGTATAGTTAGTTAAACCTTTAAACCCATAAAGTACACAATTATCATAACATCGCTTTCTCCCAGCCACACAGCTCAGGCACATCTTCCATTCAAGTGATTTATATCCCAACTGAAACCACTGATAAATAAATAATAATTTTTAGACTGATAACACAGGCAGTGGTGCAAATGCATGCTTCTGGATCAGGGGCCCGGCTGCACAGCCAGCACCCAGCCCCAGGCCAGGTAATTATGTTATTAAACAAAGGGGTAGTTCAAAGCCAAATCCAGCTAAAATGTCATGGCTGAGAAGGCCCCCATTGATTATTAGCCATATCATACAGGGTAATACATTTTGAAAAAATCATGATGTCTGCACAAGGTCTACAAACCAATCAGGTATTTGCTTTCAAACAACTGACGAGTAAAGGCTACCTGCTGATTGGTTGCTATGCATCTTTGAACTGGTGAAAACATTTAATTTATTAAATTAGTCTCATAACTGTTTTTACTGAGGGCTATGCAAGAAATCTGTCTAATAGCTATTTAAACCTGAACATAATTAAAAAAAATATTGTTGGGTGGTGTATGAGATAAAAAAATACAGAAAAGGCAAATGAAAGAGGTAAAAAATGCTAAAGGTAAACAGGTGTAGATTGTACTATGTGAATGCTGAGTGGTACAGAACCTCCATTGTCTAACCGATTGTAATGTCAGTTATGCCTAACCATTTCCTTGCTATTTATACCATTAAGCAGCATTTCTGTCAAATTATATCATTCTCAAGCAAAGATAGGGTTAACAACGCTTTTATTTAGGCTTCTGGCAACCATCTGTATAAAACCCTGCAAACAAAGGGGCTATTCATCTGCTGAACTGCCACTAACATAAAGTAATGTGGGAAAGCTTTGTATGCTCACAGCAATACCTTGGGCTCTTGTGCTGTAAAACAAGTGAAACTACTTTATTATCCATTATAATTTTTACTGGGGATGCACAATTAAACTGGAAGGGTAGACAGTAGTTCAGGCTTCCAAACTATTTGAAAAGGGAGCAGGGACAGAATCTTAAAATACATTGATTCATAGTAAGGTAGCCATTGATTTATCACATAGGCTGTCTAATTTTAACAGTGGTGTGTAATTTGTGCTTAATAGCCAACCGACAGTGGGAAAATGAAACCTGCCCAATCAGTTTGAAGGGCCCGGATTAGCATTTTAAATGAGCCCGTGTATGGCCACCTCAGTCTAATATCTAGAAGTAAATTATCCAAAGGCACACAGAGCTGATGCAAGCAAGGAACACCTTGCACGTTTAATGTGGAAGTGCACTGCACTTCCACATTAACGTGCAAGGTTTTCCTTGCTTTCACCAGCTCTGTGTGCCTTTGGATAATTTACTTCTAGATATTGGATTTGAGGTTGCCGGACCTCTACCATTGTGCACTAGACAGCACTAAACTAATTATTGACAAGGGTGTGTGAGAGCCAGGTTCTTATTGCACACCTTAGGCTAATGTCAGATGGCTTTTCTAGCACAGGCCTACTGCTTTGTATGCAATCTGCCTATTGTGATAATACGTATCCCCTCTGCTTGAGGTTTGCAAATAATGGGAGGAGGCAGTATTAGGTACAATGTATTCAACTGTACTGATAAATACACCTGTGTACACATAGCCTTAAGGCTCATTTACACATCAGGCTTTTGTCTGACTACCCATCTATCTGTAATGCAAGCCTGCTGATCAATAAAATATAAAAAGTGCAGAATGACTTCTAATGACAAGCAAATCCAACACATTCAGTCTGATTATATCTGCAACATCCTCTAATCACGACTAGGGATGCACCGAATCCAGGATTTGGTTCGGGATTCGGCCTTTTTCAGCAGGATTCGGCCAAATCCTTCTGCCCGCTGAACCGGATCCTAATTTGCATATGCAAATTTGGAATGGGGAGGGAAATCAGGCAACTTTTTGTCACAAACAAGGAAGTAAAAAATGTTTTCCCCTTCCCATCCCTAATTTGCATATGCAAATTAGGGGTTGAATTCGGTTCGGTATTCGGCCGAATCCAAAATAGTGGATTCGGTGCATCCCTAATCATGACCAACCAAACCAGAAAATTGCCTCTGTCTTCAAGGCAACTTGATGGAATTGAGGGCAGACTTGCTGATCTGAGCTGTGACTTCTTATTTACATTACATTCTGTACAACTAAAATCAGACCAAACTGTGGTACTCTGGTAGAATCCAACACAGCATCTACACAATAAAAAAAAGTTCCATGAGTTATGGTTTATTAGCAAGTTATTAAATGCTGAAGAATGACAATAAAACATTAAAAGCTCTTAGCTCATCATTTCTACTAGAATTGCTCTCACACATCACTACAGATTGCAAGTCTTTGTAGTTTAGGAATGTTTTGACATCTACCACTACCTTTAACCATGTCAGTTTAAAATCTAAGTGCTATAGTTTAAAGTTGCCTTTAATCGACCATCTCTCTGAACAGACTGATCTCCAGATTCCAGATTTGGTCAGTGACTCAGAGCAATACATTTTTACCAATGTTGACAAAATTAGCTGAAATTTGTATACAAAAAGTGCTATGAATCACTGTACTGCTTTCTGATCAATCTCCACATGTACCATATGGCACGCTACATAGAGAAATACAAAAATATATGCATTGTAGTTTATACTATATACGTACATTGATTTAAACAGTTAAAAAAACACCTCATAAGAATGAAAATGACTTGAAAACTGTGTTAAAACTTTACTAATGCACGGGTTAAAGTAATATTTTGCACCAAAAGCATGTACATTTTGTACCACAAGCTCTGTGGCATCATAAAGACTGAAACTTGTGCTGCCATCCCCAGCTGCTGCAAACTGGAGTATGCATGCATTTTCAAAGGTGGTACACCCACAGATGCAACAGGTACCATTTTTGTACTAGATGCAGGCACTGTGCTTATACTGCAGCTACCCTTTGCTAACAATCTGCTTCTAATTTTCTCAATATGGCCCACTTTCAAGATAAAGTGAATGCACCAGAGACCAATCACACAAAACATGATGGTTTTATATACTTGCTAAAAGAAACATAGTTACACTACAGATAATATTATTTCTAGAGATGACACTATATTTCAGCTTCAAGTAGCAGCAAGGGGAAAATAGTTAAACCCAGGCTGAAAAAATAGTCACTTTGACTGTTATATGCTCAGACAGAAATTGGATCTGGTGGAAAAACCCCAATTTGCACGCCAATGTTTTAATAGCAATTTATGGAAAATACTCTGTCTGTGGCTTTGCTTGCTTCTCACTTCTGTGCCAATAGTTTACTTGTCAATGTTTATTCTGCTACAGGCAAAGTATTTTCCATCCACCTCTATCTTTAAGACAGCGTAAAGTTTACATTTTGAGCACATTCCATTACATTTTGGTGCTTCATTTTTAAGTTTTCAGATATATAATAGATATACCAGATCATAAAACTGGATGTGCACTTCTCTGCACTAGAAATTAAGAACATTTCCAAATGATGGCTAGAGTAAATCAGTCCAGCAGATTGTCTAGTTTACACTCTCATCCTATTTCTGTAATAGCCATTGAAGTCCAAATCATCTGGAATAGGTTCAAGTATGACAGGCATGTGAGTGCAGCAAGGTGGTTTGTTGCCATGTCATGTGGCTATAAGGAAGGAAGCTCCAACTTGTAGTCCAGCAAGATCTGTAGGCAACTGAGAGCTGGGACTAGCTGGAGGGGGATAGTGTGTTATATAATTAGCATTTAGATATAGAAGGGACACACTCAAGGTTGAGATCACCCGAACACATTGGATTTTGGTCTGAGCCTCGCAGGACTCTTGAGAGGTTTATCCTCTTGCTCATAAGCGTCTCCAGAGGACAGGTTGTTATGGATAATCTGAGTCCTAAATCGGATCTTATTGAGTCGTGGCTTGCCCTTTAGCCCAGAGCCCTTCCTGTACATGTCTGTTCTGCTGCCCCCGGGGCCCTCCGGCTGATCCTCCGGCAGCTGAGAGAGCCGATGTACAATGAGTTGTGAGGGGAGCACCCTAGAGAGTCGCCAGCGGCCCGACCCCATATTCTCTCCTTCCTCCTCCTCCTCATCTTCTTCGCCTCCGTAGGGCAGAGCACCCACCAGCCCCTGTACATCGTGGGTAGTGCTCGGCCCAAGGTACTGCCACGCTTTCCTGCCACTGTAGTCTCTTATATTCACATCTGCATCATATGCCCCGATCAGCAGCTTAATGACGTCCAGGTGTCCGTGCATGGCAGCCAAGTGCAGAGCGGTGTAACCTCCCGCCGCCCGCGCATTGATATTGATTGGCACCCGGTGCTGGCGCGCATAGGTGAGGAGAGCGTTCAGGAGTTCGTGTTGTCCGTGCTTGGCGGCCCAGTGTAGGCAAGAGAAGCCGGTGATGAAGTCCCGTCGGGTGATGAGGCTGGGCTCGTTGCTCAGCAACTCCCGTAAGCTCTCCCAGCGGCCCCGGCACGAACTCAGCATCCAGGCGTGCTCCACAGGGTCCAGCGCTACTTGTCCGTGCGCCGCGCCGCTCTCATCCTCCTCGTTTCCGGACACCGACGAGGAACTGTGCAGGGACGAGCTGTCTGAATCCCGCTTCCCGGCTCGAAACAACCCCCCGCCCCTGCGGAACTGAGGGGACACGGGCTCCCGCACACCCTTGCGACTGCCCCTGGGAGTCCTACCGCTGCTGGGAATAAAAACCTCCGGGGAGCCAGGACACTGCTTGATCGGCCCGGGGACGCTTTTGTCCTCTTTCTCCTGCGGCTGCTGAGCGGCTCCCCCGGGGGCTCCGGTGACTGAGATGCTGTTGGACAAGTCCTTCCTTTCCCCCTCACAGCTGTGCCCCGGGGACTCGCCGGCCGCTTCATGGTCACTAACCGAGCTCTCTGGGGAGGGCGCTGCCGATCCAGTCTCTCGGTACTTTTTCCGCAGACACACGTATCTCACCCCGGCCTCTTCTCTCACGATTGCCACTTCATTCACAATATCTTTAAAGCGGCTGCGGAGAGTTTCTCGAGACTCACCGGCTGGAGGCTCATTCAGCAGCGCCCTGAAGTGTCCCAGCACATTCTGATTTGGTACCCGGCCGCCTTGCTCGCTTAGGAAGCGGATAACTGATTCCCGACTCGGCCCGGTCATGACTGAGCGGTGAAGGCGGTGGGTTTGGAACAAAACATATCAGCTCCTCCCAGCGGGGAGGCTCGGCGGGGGCGGGCAAGTTAGCTAAATGTCAGTGGGAATTATTCAGTCTGAACCACAGACAGAGAGAGCGGTTACACGTTAATTCCAACCTCCCCCCTTTCATGAGTTGAAATCTCCCAATCTCCGCTCCTTTCTCAGGTACCCAGCGTGGGCCGCACCACTTTTACTTGAATGAAAGGGGGCGATGCTGAAGCTGAAAACCAATGAGATTTTCCAGAGCTCCCAGCCCAATAGAGTGCAGAGGTAGTCAAAGAGCTCTCCCGTGTGGTAGTGGCTTATTGTGTGATATTGTTTGCAGAGAGCAAGCTGAATTGGGAAAGCTACAGGCGGCCGGGCTGAGTTATGCTACTTGACATTCTGTGTGGGATCGCTCTTTTATCGCTGCTGAACTTGACTTGCGACCCTCTGTGATGTTATGGAAACTTTCTCACTCTCTGGGTTTCTATTTGTCATGTCGTTATTAAATTGGGAGCGGAAAGGAAAAGCTGAGAGAAGGGAACGCCATACAGTAGGAATTCCACCTCTGTCTGTGTGGTACATTCCTAGCCGGAAGTTTTCACGTCAGTCACTTTCAGTGAGGGGACGGGGTATAATTCCCCTGAACTTGGAAATTACAGTCTGCATCTTGTCTTACTATATTGCCTGTATAGCTTGAAAAGAAACAATAAATACATTCGTATTTGCATTAGTCTTCTGACTGTACTGCTTTCTCTTGCTTTTTCCTGTGAATGTGAAGTGTATCACCCCAGGGTGCAGGTTGTTCAGGGACCTCAGGGAGCCACAGTCATTTAAATGATTTATGAATCTTCAAGAGGAAAAGTGTTTCCTAAAGTATATAAAGTATTGGCCTGTCATCATTCAAGCAAGGAAGCATAATAATAGAAGATTACCCCCTTCAGCTCACCTGAGTGAGTCTGACAGTTTCTGTTATTCATATGAATCTTATGGGTGAAACCTACATTCTGGCAACTTTGTAAAGACTGCTATATAGATGAACTCCCAACTCCAAAATATCTCCTGCTAGGACACCAGGGGCCCACCGAAAAAACCTTAGACCAGGGGCCCACTCTAAGTACTATTTTTCTTCCTCTCTTCACTCGCCTCTATTCTCCTAGTCTCTTTTCTTTATATACTATAATCTATTAGTCCATCTAGTTAGCCTCTTTGGTCTCATAGAAATAGGGAATGGCCATGATATAGTCCAAATATTTAGCAGCATGAGGGCCCACTGACACCTGAGCCCAGAAGGACTTTTCCTGGTATCCCGGTGGGCCAGTCCGACACTGAACTAAAGAATGCCAGGAGATGTTGGGAGGTGCAAATCAACAGCTGGAGAGTCAGGTATATTCACATCTAATTATACAATATCAATATTATAGTCTACTTAACATTGGTAAAAGTGTGAGTTTCTTTCTTTCCTCCTCTATCCCCTTTTTATACTTTCCTTCTCCTCCATTTAAACTCTCTTTACAAACCAATGCCTCTCACAGCAATAAATACATGGGCACAGTGTCATAACACTTATTATAGAACACTCAAAAATGTTTAACAATGGGATTAGAAACCATGTTTCTCTAGTATGTCTGAACTTTTATTGAGACATTGTTGCTAAAATCTATTGAAATTTTAATAAAAAATACAGTTAAAAAAAGAAGTGTCATTTTCTATTTACTACTTTCCTCTCTTAGCTGTTCCCAGATTACGTATACTACTGTATACTCCCAGTTTATCTCCAGATTTCTGCTATACTTTTAGATTTTCATTGACAGTACTGATCCTGCTGTGCCATGTATCAGTATGCTGAGACTGGGATCAAGGGATGAATTTTGTATCCGTGTTACTGTGGGGTGTTCAGCAAAAGTGCTATTGTAAATCTGTGCTTCAATGTATTTCTGGCATGGAGTATTTTGCTGTACTCATCACCATCTCAACTCTGCCCAATATCCATGTTGCATCAGACCAGAATTAAGTACTGACAACTAGGAATGATCTGAAAATGTACACCAATCCTGTCTGGTTCTGGTCTCTTGCTACCTAATCAATAAGGGCCCAGAGTAACAAAACCATCCACCATGCACAGAGGAAATATCACTCCCAATAGCTGAACAACCTTATTGCCAAAATGAGGAAGACATTCTGGGTCCTGTATTAAGAGGCTTCAATAAACTACAGCAGCCAGTTTTCAATATTTGGAATATATAAGCCTTTCTTTTACATTGTTCCAGTGGGCTTATTGAAATAGCTGCCTTAAACAGCTGGAAGTTGTCAAATAAAATATATTCGATTGCGGATAGAACAATATTCTCGCATTCCAGGCGCTGATCCGGGACACCAAATGAGGACATCAGCGTTCGTGATAAATTGTCGGCTTTATTAAAACAAACACACAGGGGTAAATCTAGCGGTGGGTCTGCTGGGCTGATTTACGCGTTTCTTGCTGGGTCTCCCGGCACTTAAAACAAACACACAGGGGGAAATCTAGTGGTGGGTCTGCTGGGCTGACTTACGCGTTTCTTGCCGGATCTCCCGGCACTTCCTCAGAGACTGAGGAAGTACCGGCAGGCCCGGATTTGTGGGAAGGCCACCTAGGCCCGGGCCTAGGGTGGCAGGATTTTAGGCATGCATGCTGCCCAACCACACCCACATTGGTTCAAAAACACTGGGGATGCGCAGGAGATACAATCTCCATGAAAATTTGCATGAATAAAGGGTAGGGGACAGGGGGGACAAACGGCAGTGGGACTAGGGGTGCCCGCTATGTAAATCCGGCCCTGAGTACCGGGAGATCCGGCAAGAAACGCGTAAGTCTGATGCAATCCGCATCATTTCTAATTATTTAAATATATTCGATCTACACTATTTCTACTTGCTCAAAAAGCAATGAAGTAGCCTATTAATTTGTGTTTTCTATACCATGGTGTCAAACTGAGTAGCTAACTTTGTGAATTGGATTGGGGTGCTTCCACGACACACCTGTCCACAGCCAGCAAAGAGTTTCAACAAATGTCTCAGTTGGGATTGAATGGGTTGATTAGGGCAATGGACTCTGAATTGTGTTACCATAAGCAAGAGTTTGTAAGTTGGGCCCACAGAAAATATTTTTCTAGATATATCAAATGCCCTATCAAGTTCAGGTTCCATTAAGCTTGCTAGTTTTCATTTGCACACTCTTCACAAAGAAGTAAATGTGCCTGGTGATAACTCTAGAAAACATTGGGTTGGCAACATCAGGAAAACATTGGGTTGACAACAGCCTGGGTTTCTGCTGAAACTGAAGGTAAACATTATTTCTGTCCTGTGATCTGGATTGCTGGAAGGCAACTCTTACTTAATATCAGATCTTTGGTGCATTTTACTGGGAGGCACACTGTATTTAAATATTAGACAACAATAACATGACATATGAATATGCAGACATGGTAAGATCTGTTTACAGTAAAAGTTATCTTCATGTGTTGCTGTTTTTGTAAGGGATTGTAATTATTATATAAACGATTAGTTAAAAGTTTCAGCTTTACCCAGAAAGAGAGCAATTGGGAGGCCAGTTATCTCTATAGGAAGGTCATCTGTATGAATTGTGTCTCAAATTTTTGACAACAGCTGAGAGCATAGAGGATGAGTTTATGTATAATAATGCATGTTAAATAAGACATAACTATTAAAAGTTTAAATTAATATTAAAACCACAAAACTAAACTAGTAGCACAGTACTGGTTTGTGTCATTCATTAGTAAAGTATTATACAACTGCAGATTTTATAAACACAGCTCACAGGATGTGGAGAAAAATAAAGTGATACACATAGTTATAATCAGGGAACAGTTTATACACAATCTTACTAGAAGGAATAGTTTATTATGTCATGAATAAGCATTGGAGTAGACAGGCCATTCTAGATATATTCCTTAGGGAGAACTTGAAGGTTTGCATTAAAGGAGTCAGTCGACCAAGATCAGAATGGGATTGTTGGAGACATGCGTAGCAAGATGGAGACTGTTAGAAGAGGCACGGGACAGAGATGGCAGACGGGGTCTGCAGAAGGCATAAACACCAAAGTTTTAGGTTTTTATAGTTTACAGTAAACAGATTTTACGTTTTAAGCAATAAGGGAACCAGGAAAGGCATTTTTCACTGAAGTAGATATGTATTTGTGAGATTACTGGAATGGTCTGTTAGAAGTTTCTATTAAAAACAGGAAGATAGCAAAAATGTTATGTATATGTAAGTGAAAGCTTACTTTATGGGTTTAAATAAAGGAGGAACATGCCCCACATGTATCTATTAGTAGTTTGCATTTGTTATATGTATTTTTAAATGATTACAAGATCTGAATGTTTTTGCAGAGATAATACACAGTATTGTCTATGGCAGGGTATTTTTTGGTGTTTTGTAACCACCATTTATAAAAATTGGTCCAGTTTATGTCTTTCATGTTTGCTGTACTACTACTACTATTTAGTGCCTTGTAGTCTATCTTTTCTCCTTGTCCCTCCTTTAAGTATACTGTAGTATATTGAGCAGCCTGCACAACATTTTTGGTGCATAGTGCTGTGAATTTTACTATAGATTCACGTTACTTTATCGGTTCACCTTACGTTTTTAGGTATATAAGATGTTTCATCAAACAGGGGTAACACACCTGCATGTTTTTCAGAGGGTGTTAAAGGGGTGGTTCACCTTTATGTTAAGCTTTGGTATGTTATAGAATGGTTAATTCTAAGCAATATTTCAACTGGACATAATTTTTTCTTTGTAATAGTTTTTAAATTATTAGCCTTCTTCTTCTGACTCCTTAGCTTTGCTCTGAAAGGCCACACATTTATAGTTATTTCTACTTTTTATTTCTAATCTTTCTATCCAGACCCTCTCCTATTCATCTTCCAGTCTCTAATTCAAGTCAATGCATGGTTACTTGGTTAATTTGAACCCTAGAAACCAACCAAATTTCTGAATTCACAGTTCTGCCAAATAAAAAGCAAAATAACTCAAGAAACACATACATTAAAAAAAAGTCATAATATCACCCTTTACAGCATACTAAAAGTTCATGTAAAGGTGAACAACCCCTTTAAGGACCATAATGGACCCCAGCTGGATGGAATTGAAAGGCTGCAGCTCTTTATTAAGGCACAACCAATAGCAGCTAAACCCAGGGCCACCTCTCCATCTCCTTTCTACCTAAGATTCTTTCTAGGGATGCACCAAATCCACTATTTTAGGATTCACGCGAATACAGACAACCTATTTTGCATATGTAAATTAGGAAAAGAAGAAGGAAGGACACTTTTGACTTCCTTGTTTGTGTAACAAAAAATCACGAAGCCTGCTGAAAAATCTTGGCCGAATTCCAAACTGAATCCTGGATTTGTGTGTCCCTAATCCTTTCATTTTAAAAGGCCCTGGTTGGTACAAAAATGTTCTGATGGCGACAGGCACTGTTGGTAACCAAAAAAAAAAGCCTAACAACTAAAGATTGGTACCCATTGTTGGTACCCATTAGCATGCACACCATCAGAAACATATTCAGCACTCTATAATGTACAAGGGATCACAGGTCACAAATAATTGCTTTTAATGAGAACAACACCCTTCTAAAAACTGCAAGAGCACAGTGGGGTCAGAAATGTATCCTGGAAGCCACATGCTAAGTGAGCCAATAACAATAGCAGGCATGGTGTCACCACGTGTCTTCTGATTCCTTTGAAATCCAGCCCCCCAGTGTTGACCCCGGAATTCTGAATTCCCTCCTGTCCATGGATCTGCCCTCTCTTAGGGTTATGGCACACACAATTTATTTTCCAAACACATCTGGTTTTCTGGGGGAACCTATTGTTTCAGGCTTTTCTGATCCATACTTGCACAGTAGCAGAGGAAAAGAGTAGCCAAATAACTGGCACTGTATAATGGATAGAATTAGTATACAGAGTATAGGGGCCCTTATATTAAATGGATTGCAGAACTGGAGGAGTACTGCAGCCAAATATAAATTCTGGAGCCTATGGGTTCCTATATATTGAGTATACGTGGAATATAGATTAAGGAACGCCTAGAAAACATTTTTCAGTAAAGTTCAAAAGTGCTGTAACTCCCTCATCTCTTGGGGGCCCCGCAGTATGCAATTTCAATTTTTTGTTGTTAGGCCCTTCATTAACAATCTCACTAAATGTTTTCTTTTCAGAAATCGTGTTCTACTCATTCTACTGAGAAAAGACCTGCCGACCCAGTCCTCCTCAGCCTTACACAGGCCTGTCTCCCCCAAACAGATGCAAGCACAGAAATATACAGCATCTGGCACAAGTGGGGGTGGGGAGAGTATTAGGAGTGGTGCAAGTTTGGGTGCCGGGAGAAGGGCCCTTGAGTCTCAGTCCCAGTGGGCCCTAACACACCAGTCCAACTCTGTCTGAGTAACGTGGCACGTGAACTTACACTTTTAGTAATGCATGGGGGGGCTGTTTGCGGCTGTTTGCAGTTTTTCTTTCTGGGGATCCTTCTTTTAACCCAATAGCTGCCACAGGGGTCTCTGTTGTAAATAATTATGCATGGTTTATACATGTTCCGGGGAAGAAACACATGGTTATAAAAGTACCCACACTGTAAGAACATTTTCTTCTAAAAAGTGAAAATAAAAGGACTAATTTTTTTACAAATCAGAGAAAAAAGGGAATAATTGGGAGAAAAAAATGAGGTGGAAGGAATTTGTTACATTTTGTTTGTTATGGGCCTAACTCTGATGTGTGCAGAAAAGAGAAGGAGAAAAGAAACTGGGTGAAATTGACCAAAAGTCATATTTTGCTCTTCCTTTGATTTGGTCCCAACCCTGTCAGTTCCACAGCAGAAAGTTTCTTTGTCACTTCTCCGTGTTTCACAAATAAACTTATTTTGGGTTCCAATCCAGAGTTTTTTTTTTCATATTTTAAAGCATCAAATTTTAGCTAATTTAAGGGATCATAAGAGAAAACAAAAGCAACCATTAGTTTTTAGGCTTTTTATTACATCTTTTTTTGTGCAGCCAAGGTCTAGATTTTTCATAATAATTTAGTAACAAAACAATGGCTAGTTTCAGTAAAGATATTCTCTGAGTTTGACCAAAAGTAATTTTAAGTATTTAGGAGTTTTGCATGTGAAAACTAGTAACAGATTTTTAATAATTTAAGGACAAAAAAGGCTAAATTTACATAATATAATGGGTGAAATATTCCAACAGAAATCTTTGTTTTTAGGGTTTTTTTTTCTCTTACAATGACATTGGAGGGTCCCAAGGGACACAGTTAGCAAAGTTTATATCTATGGGGCTTCTCTTACTACATTTAGTGCTTTATATTCAACACTGTGGCAAACTGACAACCGTATTTGCTTTGAGGGGAAGATTATCACTCTGGTGTGTATATATATATATATATATATATATATATATATATATATATATATATATATATATATATCCAGTATAGTGGGAACACCACTAGTGGACACATCATGCATCTTAATATAACTAATACAATGTATTGTCATTTATTTATCATTTTAATCGGACTATTTACTTTATTTATGCATACCACATCAGGTAAGAAAGATCATTCTCTAGCTTTTACCCCTGAGACATTAACTGGCTCAGTATGTTTTAAAACAATGTTTATGAGGCTGATAGAGACTGCTCTGTACATTTCATAATTCTTATGTCATTTTTATCCTCTTTTAGCAGTGAAGGTTGAAATTTTTACCTTATTTAAAGAGAAGCTGACGCTGAAGGCACATACAGTCAATATGATTCCATGTATGTTTCAAACACGCCATCAACTCAACCCACTCAGAATCCAACTAGAATGGGGGAAGATGGATACAAAAGGTTACAAGTCTCTAATCTACCTGTACGGAGACCATGTGACAATGGCATCACCCGATTTGAAGGACAAATACCACCTTTTTAAGATCCAGGTGGCAAAAGGGATCTGCTCTCTGGTGATTAATTCCACAGAGATGACAGACAGCGGCACTTATCAGGTCCGGCTGAAAATTTTAGGAAAGCTGTACGAGCCGGTTCCATCTATAGACATTCAAGTTCAAGAATCAGAGAATCAAGACACGGGTAAGTTAAAGCATTACAAAAATAATCATTCCTGATTTCACATGTAATCCCAATGAAATGTATCACTCATTAGATGTGAAAGAAAAGTGTGTGTATTGTAAACCCAATACACAGCACATTAACTGACTAAATCTAACGCTTGTCAGTGCTGCCCACACGCTCACTTAGTAAATCTATCATTTACTTGGGATTCATGAGATCACTTTGCTTTGCAGATGAGTCGCAGAGATTTTTCTGGTCAAAGTCTGCAACAACGACTGTTCCCCCAACAACCACTGCTACTACTACTGCATCAACAGCCGCAGCCACTGTCTCTTTTGAAGACGCCATCTGCCAATATATGAAATCAAGTGTTAAAAGGGAGACTATAAATAATATAGAACTTGGAATGCTCCTTGTAATAGGCGTAGTAGGCTCAGTAATAGCAGTCCAACATTAGTAAGTGACATTTCTTTTTGCTTTTTTTGGTGGGCAAGAAAGGTGTAAACATATCTTGCACTAGAATATAAATCAGAGGCCAACACAAGTGTAAAGACAATAAGGGGGAATGTAATATTGGTCGATAATGCAAAAATTGTTCGTAATTCATGTTCGCAATGCAAATAAATGTTCGCAAAGTGAAACATTTTTCCATTGTGAACACTTTGCCCCTAGGATAGCGATTTCGAACTTTATAGTTTGTGATAGTGCGCAGTGTATGTAATAAAACTTCCCAATCGCAAACCGTTTTTTTGCAACAAAATATTTAATGAATCTCCAGAGCAGGTGTTAAAGGATCTCAAAGCGCAATTAAAATTCCCAAAGCAATAAAAGCCTAAAGAAGAATATTACATTTAGACATGAAAATTTTTATTCGCAAAGTTTTGTTCTTTGCAAATTTTATTAATTTTTTTCCCCTAAATATTTTAGCAAGAGCCAATTTAGTGAGTCTGCTCAGCCATAAATAACCAGTGATATATCCTTATATATGGGGGTTAGTGATGTCATCAGTTGTCCTTCCTTGGAATCAGTGTCTGGCCTTGTGCCTTTATATGGTCACACTCTAAAGTTATAGTTTTTCATATATACATATATTTATACTATATATATATATATATATATATATATATTATATATATATAGATATAGAATATATACAGATATATATATATATATATATATATATATATATATATATATATATATATATATATATATATATATATATATATATATATATATATATATTTATATTTATTCTAAAACTGCAGCAAAAATATTGTATATAATAAAAAAAATCCTGTAGCCATTTCACAATTATTTTCCTGTTATTTTGCAGTATTAACAGAAGGCAAAAAAACCCAGCTGGTGATGAAGAAAACCCACCAGATAAGACTTTAAAGAAAGGGTAAGTAAACATTTATAATGTTTTTTTTATTTCCACTAAATATTCTGAAACCAGCCTTGCATACATTTCCATCTAACATACCAGATACATATCAGTAAGTAGTTGCATTTTTAAGAATCTCCTGAATGATTTTGTATGTGCAGGAAAGGAAAAAGGAGAAGAAAAAATGAAAAAGAAAAAAGCGAGTCAGAAAAGTCTTCTGACAAAAGCGAGGAAAGCACATCTAGTGAATCAGAAGAGAGTGAAAGTGACTAGAACAGGAGTGACTGGGCATCATTATAAGAATATAATGAGAACAAAGAGAATTTAGAAACTTCGTTGGATATTAATGACTTCTTGATAGAAGAATAAATCCTAAAATTGAAAGACACTGCTTTAATTGGAGGCAGGAAGGACTTTTGTTTCTTTTCAGCCTCATCTCCGATGTCACTATGGAATGAAAAACTGAAAGATTTTCCATTTTTTATTCTACTCTGTAAATTCAAATTTTTAGAATAAATATTTTCAATAAAACCTAAATAATATTATAATTTCTTCTTTGTATTCATCTCTCTATGTGTATTTTCTGTCATTTAACATGACTTTGTAAGTAGCAAAATTATAATATATATCCTTACAGAGTGTACTCATTGTAGCAAACTGTGAGGGCTACTCAACCTGGTGGTTTAGTCGGCAGGCGGAGGCGCCCGCATCGCTCTCGGCGGGATGCACTGCCACGCCGGTCTTCCTCTTCCAATGTGCCAGCTTTCTCCTGCGCACCTCTGCTAGTTTTATAGGCGCAGTCTCGCTGGCGTAATGACGCCAGCATGCAATGGCGCGAAAATTCAAATGCTATAAAAAGGATTTTCTGTGTGTAATTCTTTGCCCGTTATAGGTTTTCTCCTAGTGAGTTCCTGGTGCTTCTGTGCTATTAAGCTTCTGTTTCCTGATATCTGATTACAATGTCGGACTGGGACACCAGGGGCCCACCAAAAACCCTTAGACTAGGGGCCCACCCAAAAACCTGTAAACCAGGGGCCCAGTCAAAGTATTATTTTCTTCCTTACTCAACCTCTATTCTCCTATTCTCTTTTCTTTACATACTATAATCTATTATTCCATCTATTTAGCCTCTTTATTCTCATAGAAATAGGGAATGGCCATGAAATAGGCCAAATGTTTAGAAGCAGGAGGGCCCACTGATACCTTGGCCCACCGGGAGTTTTCCTGGTATCCCTGTGGGCCAGTCCGACACTGTCTGATTATCTGTTGTGAATCCTGCCTGTTTTAAGACTATCCTGACTTCTGGAATCCTGACCCTGCCTTGTAACCGACTCTTCTGTATCCACTTGTACTCTGCCTGCCTCGACCTTGCCTGATTCACTATGCCTTTTTGTCTACGCCTTGTACTGCGACCTTCTGCCCAAAGACTTTGCATTATCGTTGTGCCCCTTTGCTCATCCAGAACCCTTTGCTTAGCACCTCTCTCTGGCGGCATCTGATTAGCCGAGGGCTCCTCCTGAGGTGAAAGGCGGCTGTTAAAGGCGGAAGCAAGAGCCCAGAACAGGGTGCTTAGCATAGGTTCTGGATTTAGGGTGCCAACCATGACACAAACTTATAGAGGCATGGGACTTGTTATTCAGAATGTTCAAGACCTAGGGTTTTCAGGATAAGGGATCTTTCTGTAATTTGGATCTCCGTACCTAAAGTCTACTAGAAAAACAAGTAAACATTTAATAAACCCGATTAGGCTGGTTTTGCTTCCAATTTGGGTTAATCATATCTTAGTTGGGATCAAGTACAAGCTACTGTTTTATTATTATAGAGAAAAAGGAATGGATTATATGGAGTCTATGGGGTGAATTCACTAAGATTCGTAGTTGCGCCAGCGTCTGCTTCGCCGCATTCGCCAGGCGTATTTTCGCCAGCGCTACGCAAATTCACTAAAATCCGAAGTTGCGCTCAGGGGAATCGTAAGGTTGTGAAGTCGCGCTAGCGTTAATTCGCCAAGCAAAGCGAAGTTACACTAGCGATGATTAATTTGCATACGGCGCAAAATTGAAGTTACAATGGAGGTATATATAGCATCACTACACAAGGCTGGGAAACCTTCAAAACAGCAAATAAAATTTTTATTTTGCCCTACACATGTGCCCACTGTATAGTTAAGGTGCCATGAGTTAGGAAATGTAGGGGGGAAGAGGGTAGCCCCAAAATTTTTTTCGATCTTTTTCAGCCTATCACCCATAAAAAAAGAAAAAACGCCAGCGTTTTTTGGGACTTAGAAAAAACTGTAACTTTTTTTGAAGTAATCCCTATCTACTCTATTGCACTTCGCCTGGTCTGGGGTGGCGAAGGAAGTCTGGCGTAAAAGGTAGCGTTCAGAAAAATTTGCGTAGTTACGTCCGTTGTGCAAATTCGCCAGGCGTACGGGTGTGAAGAAACAAAAAGAAAAGAATTAGCGTTAGGCGCTTCGTCCTTTAGTGAATTTGAAGACACGCTAGCACCTGTGCCGAATAGCATCACGGAGCTGCAGAGACAGTTAGTGCTGCTTACCGATCGGGCGGAGGATCTAGAAAATCGCAACCGGCGAAACAACCTGCGGCTCGTGGGCCTGCCAGAACACTGCGAGGGTAAGTCCCCTGAAGCATTTGCTGAAAACTGGCTAAAAACCATGCTGGGTGACACTACCTTCTATCCCATGCTGGTGATAGAGAGAGCCCACCGCCTTCCCACGCGACCTTTGCCCCCTAGGGCCCCTCCACGGCCCTTTATTATGCGCTTCCTTAACTATAGGGATCGTGACGCAGCTTGGTCGGTGCTATTCGCGTGGGACAACTGACCATGAATGGCGCCAAACTCGCTCTGTTTCCTGATTATTCCCCAGCAGTACAGGGGCTAACTTATGCAATGCTTTACCCGGCGAAGCTGCGGGTTGTGCACGAAGAACAAACACACTTCTTTTTGACCCTTGGGGAGGCAGATCGCTGGCTCATGCTTCAAAATATCGGGCGTCCCCCCAGGCAAGGCCCGCCACATGACTAATGTGGATCATAGCATGCCGATCCAATTGCGTCCTGACAACAACTAGGGTCGCATTAAGAAGGCTACTACTACAGCTCAACTAAGTGACTTCTCTGCTGCACACTTATACCTCCTCCCGGCAGGTAGGCCCCACGGGTTGCAGTAATGGTGCGGTGATATGCGTCTCCGTGCAATTGGGATATCCCTATGTTGACACTCTTTGCTATACAGCCATTTGCGGACTACGCAGCACTAATACTGGAAATGGTGGTCAACAACCTCTGGCTGTGGCTTCCTCGGACTGCATTCTCCGAAGCTGGGCTGCGACCACGGCTCCCTTGATCTACTTGATTCCAAGTTCCCCTTCTTGAGCACTGAGGCTATCCCTTCAGTTGGGGCGTCCCGGCCCAAGCGCCTATACCTGTACAGTCCCAATGCTGACATCCGATGATCCACACAGGATTTACTGCTAGCTCGGTGCCCCTCTACCATGGTGGCTCCATGCCTGGTACACCGGATTAATGGTAATGTACATTTTATTAGATTGGGGCCCAGTTGTGGTCTGGGATAACCGTGGGTTCCGCTACTCTCCTCAGGAGCCACTTCTACTGTTACTATTGCCACTCTGCTTGATGCGGTACTCAGCCACTAGTGAGTTCAGTTCTATCCAACTAGTTGGCGTAGTTGATGTTTTTTCACCCTGGCCTGGATCCTATGATGGTTACTAGCTGTGTTTAAGTATACTGCTTGTTGTGTTCCAGCCAGGACTCATATGCTAGTTCCACGTTGAACCCCTTTCCGTGACTGTCTACAATATAGACTAAACACTCAGAGGAGAGGAGCTACTCCTTCTTTTTTGTTTTTTGTTTTTTTCCCTCTGGACAACGTTTCCTACAATTTGGAACAGTTCGGGGTACAAGGCCCACCCAGGTTGGGGGGATGGGCAGGGTGGGATTTTTTGGGGTTATGTAAATAATTGTGTGATGTTCTGGTTGTGCACTGAGTCTCTGCTTACCTATGTCTACCATTTTGAATACGTGTCCTTGTTTCTCATATGCCTGTACTGTTGGATTCTCATACATGTTACCTTATCCTGTACTTGTAATACCGTCTGGTCCAATAGCTAATATCAAATTAATGACCTGTAATGTCAGAGGGCTGAACTCGAAATTTAAGCGAGCTATATATTATATAGCTCTATATTCATAAGTACAGGCCTGACCTCACGCTATTACAAGAGACCCATCTCACGGGGCAGAAGCTCCTGGCACTGAAAAGACACTGGGTAGGGCACACGTATCATGCTCCATTCTCTACACACTCCAGGGGTGTTTCCATCCTCGTCAAGAGGAATACGGTGTTTGAATTTTTGTCTATCCACACTGATTTTTATGGAAGGTATATAATTCTCCATTGTAAATTGAATAACCGCCCTATAATAGTAATTAATATTTATGTCCCTCCCCCTTTCAATATTGAATTACTGAACTTAGTCTCACAAAAACTGGTTGGGCTCCCTCCAGACCCAGTGTGTATACTCGGGGACTTTAATGCTACGATCAATATTGCTATAGATCGGTCTAGTGGCTCCGATGCTGCCACACCACACTTGGTTCAATGGATGAGGGAATGGCCTTGACTGATATGTGGAGGGGGTAAATACCCCACTGATATCCAGTTTTCTTGTCACTCGGCGAGTCACGCCTCCTTATCAAGAATTGACTTGGCACTAGCAACAGCTGATTTTGCTAAACTGGCGGTAGATTTAAAATACTTACCTAGGTCACACTCAGATCATTCTCCCCTGTTGGTTGAAATTCAGATTGGGCCTAACTTGAAACATAGAATATGGAGACTATCCCCCCTATGGCTGACGGATAACATAGTAGAAGACAGCTGTATTCAGAAATACAAAGAATTTTGGGAACTGAATGAAGGATCCGCAAAGCCTATCATAACCTGGGACGCATCCAAAGCAGTTGCTAGGGGGGATGTTATATCAGCCATTAATATGTCTAGAACAGATAAGAAAGCTCAGATTGAACTGGCTGAAAAAGCTGTTAAAGAGGCTGAGCAGGTGTTAGCGCAGGACAAGAGTGCCACAGCTGAAGAAGCTCTACAAACCGCACAAAGGCATTTAGCTATTTTGTATACCTCCCTAACTCGGAAAAGACTACTCTATAGTGCACAGAAATCCTTTGATGTAGGGGATAAAAATGGTAAAACCCTGGCCCATTTGGCTAAGCTTACTGCCCCTCTTCTCCGGTACTGCATCTCATGATGACCCAAGGTACAAAAATTACTGATCCCGAAGAGATAGCTGCTGAGTTTGCCACAAATTTCAAATACCTATACTCTAGAAGCCTGAATGCCTCTATGGAGGAGATAGACCTTTATTTAGCAGATCTACCCTTTCCTACTTTAGACCAAGATCAAAGAGCATTTCTAGACGACCCTTTGACAGAATCAGAAATTAGGGACACGATTCTCAGCTCACCACCCCAGAAAACCCCAGGGCCAGATGGCCTGCTAGCTGCCTGGTATAAGCTACACCTAGAGACGGCTGTCCCCAAACTGAAAGATACCTACGCTGCCGCCTGGGAAGCTGGCACTCTCCCCAACTCATTTTATGCAGCGCTGATCACATTGATTCCAAAGGAAGGGAAAGACATGGCACGCAGGGACTCTTACCGCCCTATTTCCTTGATTAATACTGACATAAAAATCTTAGCCAAACTACTAGCGACTCGACTTAATAAAGTTATTACCTCTCTCATACACAGTGATCAGACAGGGTTCATGCCCAATAAAACGACGGCAGTTAATATTCGTAGGCTCCATACTCACATACAATTGGCCACCCAGAGGGGGTATACTGGAGTACTAGCCTCTTTGGACATATCAAAAGCATTTGATTCAGTCGACTGGAGTTATCTCTGGTGGGTATTAGAACGCTTTGGAGTTGGTCCCAACTTTATTAAATGGGTACGTCTCATGTATAAACAGCCAATGGCCCAGATACGGGTCAATGATATTCTATCCCCCCAGTTCATGCTTGAAAGAGGTACGAGGCAGGGCTGCCCCCTATCGCCACTGCTCTTTGCTCTGGCAATAGAGCCATTAGCTCTCAAGGTGCGTGGCCACAGGAGATTAAAGGCATACCGATAGGCAGGATTGAAGATAAGATCGCCCTTTATGCGGACGATGTTGTTTTGTTTCTAGCAGATAAAGATAGGTCCTTGACAATGACCCTAACGGTTCTGACTGAATTTGGAGACATCAGTGGGTTAAAAGTCAACAAATCTAAATCTTCGCTTTTCTCGCTAGGTGGTGACACCCCGACTGGGAAAGTAAGTGGAATGAACTGGGTATCTAACTTTAAATACCTGGGTGTTGTTATCACGCAAGATCATTCCCAATATATCGTTAACAACCTAGAACCAACTGTGCAAAAGTTTAAACGAGCTGCCACCCAATGGCTTAAGTTACCCCTTACTATTTGGGGACACTCCAACTTATTTAAAATGATTTTCCTGCCCAAGCTGGTATACCCTCTACTACATTCCCCAGTCTCAGTCCCTGACACCTTTTTTAAAAAACTAAACTCAAGTATTACATCTTTCATATGGGGCAATAAGTTGCCACGAATGTCACTGAAATTACTGACAGCGCCGACGGAAAAAGGGGGTCTAGCACTCCCGAACATTAAAAACTACTATCTAGCTGGCCAAATATCATACCTGCACTCTTGGTTCCATTCCGATCTGGATAGTTCTGCTATTCTACTGCAGGCATCCGTCTTAGGTTCCCTAGAAGCCCTTCGTAATGCTCCATACAGGCGCCTCAAAGACTCCCCCCAACTGCCAGAAGTTATGGCACTCCCCATACGCCTATGGGGGAAACAATATAAACCAGCTGACCTACCCCTTTCACATATTTCTCCTAAACTTCCTCTGTGGAGGAACACTAATCTCCCTCATCTCAATAGCTTGCCAGATTTCCAGTATTGGCCGAACCTGGGTGTCAGACATATTGGTGACTTAGTTACTGATGGGGTGTTCATGACATTAGAACAACTAAGTGAGCAGTTATCCAACCCCACCATTCAACTTTATCGCTACATGCAACTACGACATGCCTTTAGGGCTCAATTCGGTTCCTTAACTGTTACCTGGGTAAGCTCAAAACTTGAATCTAGGCATGCCATTGTTGCACGAATAAAAGTTTGATCAAAGATCGGAGTGCTGCTGCAGTTGTTATATTTACAAGTAGAGAACCTGTGCAGAGAGGAGTACAGCATGCACCCGAGGCTTCAAACAGCGAGTTGTGAGTGTGGCACTTTACTTTGACTTTGTGTAGACTACATTATATTTTCATTACAGATCGTAACTTTCCAGGAGCTGTATTCATCAAATTTAAATTTTCACTAGATGGCTTTTTTATTTTAGTCTCATATTTACTGACAGTTAGCAGAAAGGACACATTTATCAAAGCTTATACCTGTGTCAATTTGTCAGAATGTGCTTAACTTTTGATCTGTTGGGTGGTAGTGCTCAGTGTTGCTCAGCAGCCAGGATATGTATTATCACTAGGGTTGCCACCTTTTCTGGAAAAAAATACAGGCCTTCCTACATATTTATCTTTTTTCCCCTATTAATAACATTGGGATCAACCATAATTTTTACCGGCCAGGCTGGTAAAATACCGGCCAGGTGGCAACCCTAATAATCACCTGTTTGAATCCTTCCCATCCAATCTGTATTGCCCATGGGGAAAAAGTATTTGGACAAGTAGTTTACAAGCTTGAATAATTTGAATCATTCCAGTGTGGAAAATAAATGAAATCTCAATCTAAACACCTTGGTAATGCTTGTTGTTGGTTGAGGGTTTATAAATTAACCCCATGTTATTTGCCACCCACTATTAATTTTACTGCACCCCTCACAATATTTTTCTGCACATCATAGATCCCTAATATGAGCTGTATGCTTCAGGAACAATCAGGGGGTGTACTGTCTTACACTCATTTATTTACTTTCATCATGGAGAGCTTGAAGAGATAAAATAAATATAATAGACCTGGACCAAAACTAAGAGATACATTTTTCTCTTTAAATTACAACAGTGCCTTTTTTGTTACATTTTTCATTTGAAAATGTTTTTGGAAATATTTGTGTGGGATTCACAATGTAAAATTAGCCATTTGAGTCTGTTCTTGCTCCAGAATGCAAGGAATGTGCAGGGCAGCAGAGGTATGTGGCTCATGATGTGTAGAACATGTCATATATAAAAGCCAATGATGTGTATAACATGTCAGATATAAAAGCCAAATACATGAGGGGTCAATTATCATGGGGTGAGGGGTGGAGGTAAGGGTGTAAAGTGGAAAAAAACAGTTGCACCTATTTCCATTCAGGAGCAGCACTAGAGACCCAGGGTACTCCAGGGCATTATATTCAGTGCTTCTTTTGTATGTGAAAATTGCACTTTGTGCCTTTTCCCTGGTTGTGAAATTATATCTATGCAAATTTATATGAAATTATAGCCTGCATAGCCCGCTATTTATTACATTCACAGAGCTCAACTGCTAGTCTCTTCATCTGTGATAAATTGGCACCAAGGGATTCATTTGGCCAGTACTACAAAAGTTGTAAATTGTAAGGGGTCCAGTAATTAACCTTTATTTATGCTCTGCCCGATGCCCTAAAGAGCATTCTTCCAAGCTATATCTAAGACAGCAAATGAATCTCCCCACTCAAAAAATCAGATTTTTTAATTCTATATAATAAGAGCATTCTTCCAAGCTGAGCCTATATCTAAGACAGCAAATGAATCTCCCCGCTCAAAAAATCAGATTTTCTACTTCTATATAATAAGAGCATTCTTCCAAGCTGAGCCTATATCTAAGACAGCAAATGAATCTCCCCGCTCAAAAAATTAGATTTTTTACTTCTATATAATAAACATATCAACAAATGTATCAATTTAGAACAGAAGAGACGGCGACCCCCCCCCAATAGCTGCTTTAGAAGGTGAAAAAATGAAATTTTACACTTCTATATTAGAGAAACAGTCACACATAGAAAATAGAAAGTAATTAAAAAAAGTTTTTATTTCTGGTGAACTATCTGAAACCAACCAAAATGAAAAAAGTGTTTGAAGGTGAGCAACCCTTTTAACTATTGCACAAGTGCACTCAGACTGGGCCACACAGAAGAAGCTTTACAAGATTGCAATATGGTGCTCATACAGGAGTTCCCCCGGATGGTGCAGTTTTCAGCAAAGAGGACCACCTGCCCAGGGTCTCAAGTAAAAGATTATGATCACTGGGGGTGCCTAACATTTTGGCAAACCCTGTGATTATACCTTTCCTTCTCATTTAAGCGCAGACATGCATCACTACAGTAACTCATAGCAACTAAGGCTTTATACTTCACGTAAAAGTTTGCAAACTGCAAAAATTGTCTGTGCCCTACCTTGTAAGAGAAGTTCCTTCATTGTGCTTTATTGTGACTGTTTAGTCACTAAAAACAAGGTGGTGGCTTGAACGATAAATGATGATTACACACAGACACATAGGTAATTTATAAAAGGTATTACCTTTTAATGCTTACATAAGCAACAATTAAATGCTTTTTTTTAGTCCTAGTTTGGGTGTAATTGGTATGCAGTCAGGAGTGACTATATATTTCCAAACAGTGCCTGTATATTTTAGTAATTCATACTCCTCTCATGCCCCCTACAGGTTAGAAAGATCCTAATTTCTGCAAAAATCAAACACATCAATATCATCATCATTTATTTATATAGCGCTGACAAGATACGCAGTGCTTTACCTTAGTTATAACAAACAGGGAATAAATGGTGGATAACAAACAAGGGTTACAGAGTACAATAGGATTAGAGGGCCCTACAAATTAGAGTTTACAAAGTAAAGAGCCTTTGCTGCAAACCAAAAAAGTCAGGAGTAATAGCTTTTTCTAAGAGGAATTCTTAAAATTTTCCATCTGTTTAAATGACCAATGAGATTAGATATTTAAGCTGATCTGGAAATACCAGCATAAGCCAATTTGCCTTTTAGTGAGTCTGAAAGACCTATGGAAGGCATCTTTAAACTGAATGTCAATAGCCCAGCAACATAGTTCTCTACTGGTTAGAAACCTTGGCTTAAAGGAGAACTAAAGCTTAACTATAGAAATACTATAGTATACTGTACTGTTGTAAATTATGTTTTGGGCTTCTGTACCAGCCCAAGGCAAGTACAGCCCTTTAGCAGTAAAGATCTGAGCTTCTGAAGACGCCCCAGTAGCTCCCCATCTTCTATTCTGCTGATTCATCTTCTATTCTGTGCTGTTGTCACTTGCTGAGCTTAGGGACCAACATACAATATACAGTACCCATAGAATATAAATGTCACAGTATAAGGCTAATTAATACAGATAATTACCACATGGCAGCTCAGAAACCAGCATCAACTAGCATCAGAATTTAATAATCAGCCTCACTGAGGCACTTTCAGGGGTAATCACCTATGCAGAGGGTAAACAGGGAGGGGAGACTATGTAAGGTAATGAGTATGGGTTTTTATTATTTGGGGGCTTAGTTCTGCTTTAATTGTCAAACTTTAGGGGACTAAAGAGTAGAAGTGCAAACTTTTACAGTTGCTAGTCAAAAGCTGGCCATAGATGTTGAGATTTTTAAAAGATCAGATCCTGATCGTGAGACCACGATCTTCTCAGAACGATCGTACGAATTCACCATCAACTAAAAAGAGCAATTTGTAAAACAAAGGGGAGCTGCCTGCTTGGCCCTGCAAACATAGATAGATTACACTGGGACCGACAAAGATTTTTCGACCTGGCCGATCAATTTCCTGACAGATGTCGGGCGAAAAATCGTAAGATGTACGATTTCTCGAATCCCACTAACCGCACGATAATTTCGAAGGATTGGTCGGGCTTCCCTAAAATCGGTCGTTCTGCAGGAAGAATCGTCACGTCTATGGGGAGCCAAAGATGTCAACTCTTGATTTTAACTGGCTAGGGTTACTAGAAAGCAAACCAAAGATCTAATCAGATATGAGTACACATTCAAATTACATAACACAGGGGCCCTCAGAACTGAAGTTTGTGCAGTGCAAATAGGCACGTGTGCAAATAGACAGGGTGTAATCAGAGGACAGGCAGCTCAGGTATGCAAGTTGTAAATCAGACTGAGGATGGGGGAAGCAGAAAGAGGTCAAACAATGAGCTAATGTTAAACTATGAGATCAGAAAAAAACTTTTTAGCATTTTGTGTTACTAAAGCTATATTGTTCTTAAGACAGGTAAGGTATATGTGTCAAAGAGAAAATTATTGTGATGTGCACCTATTTGTAATTGTTGCAAAACATACATCATGTTGCCATTGTGCATTATAATGTCAATGTGTCTACACAATGGCCTCTGCTCAATGAGAGCTTGCACAAAACAACAAAAGAACTAACTTGAGGGCATGCATGAGCAGTGATGCAAGCAAACTGATGTTCTAATGGATGGGCGCAGTTTAAGTGCCTCCTGTCAACGCTTGCCAGGCCTTCAACAGTCTGAAAAGAGCTTATGTCAGCAGTGGTGTGACTACAGCCCCATGGACCCACAAGAGTTGGGGGTTATATAATAAAAGGCACTAAGCTTGTCCAGGAGCAGTAACCCATAACAGGCAGAATTTACTAGTCACCTGTTTAAAAGTCTTATTAGTCTATGAGTTACTACACCTGGGAAGCAGTGCATTTATTTCATATAGGGGTGATTTACATTCAGGGTTACTGGTGGCTGTTTCAGGCAGATTCTTTGGCAACACAATTTTGAGCTACTATAGTCAAATGCAGCCTGAAGTAGCCCTGTTTGCCATAAATCAGCTCAACATAATTGAAAGTTTGGAAAGTATGCCTAAAATAGAATCGTCTTGTTGTCAACATGAAAGACTGATGTGAAAATCTTCTTGGTATGACAGACTTCTGGGCTCATGTAAGATAACAAGGTTTAGCAGTAGGGTTCCCCTGGTATGCAGCACCTATAGGTATCACACACTCTGGCATGCATCTTGAGCCTGACTTACCAAATGGACATAAAGGTTTGCTCCCTAATTGACAACTAGGGTTGCCACCTGGCCGGTATTTTACCAGCCTGACCGGTAAAAATGATTGTTGATCCCAATGTTATTAATGGGGAAAAAAGATAAATATATAGGAAGGCCGGTATTTTTTTACAGAAAAGGTGGCAACCCTATTGACAACTCATGTGTATGTTGTGCTGCACCTTGGTGCAAGCGTCATTACCCTAGTGCAGTCGCTGATTAAAAGATTTGCAGTTTGGCGCTGCACGCAGGTTTTGCTATTATAATTTGCGAAACACGAATGATGCATAACTTACATTGCAAGAAAATGAAATTCTAGACATGTATGTATATATAAATTTATTTTTATAGGGCCCCCCTACTGCTCCAGAGCATGGCGTCACATTTGCCCATGTGTGCAGCGTGACGTCAGTGTGCCCAATGCGCTGTCGGTGTGCACACACAAAATTTTCATTTCACCGCGACCCCCGACAAAGAAGAGTCGCGCCATTAAGAAGCAGATCTCAGTCCGACACTGTTGCCACCTTTTGGCCTGGTAGGAAGGGGGGTGGCTGTAGCACAGTGGGGGTTCTAATGCTGCGGAGAGGGGTCGTGATGTCAGGGCCTGATAACCGTGTCAATCATAGGAAATCCTGCTGGTTTTCCTAATTTGGAAAACTGGGCAGGCAGCTTTGACCAGAGCAGCCCTTCAAAAAACCGGGCTGTCAGTCAAAACCAGACAGGTGGCAACACATGCTTCAGCAGCAAGGTAAAGAAATTTCACCACTATTAGGGTGGTGGCACATGTGGTTACTGGGTGAGATTTATCACCCAGCGAAAAATCACCTCTTCTTTGGGCGACTAATCTCCCCTAATGCCTTCCTGCCAGCTAGAATGTAAATAGCAGGTGGGATGGCACCCAGATCACTTTGTTTTTCCTTGGATGCAACTTCAGAAAAATTAAGCTATCAGAGTGCCATCCCGCCAGCGATTTACATTCTAGCCGGCGGGAAGGCAATTTGTTGCTGGGCTACTAATCTCCCCCAGTAACCACGTCTGTCAACACCCTTAGGGTCAGGGCACACAGACAGATTCGGGGAGATTAGTCACCCTAGCGACAAATCTCCTCTTCTTTGGGGCGACTTATCTCCCCGAACTGCCTCTCCGCCGACTAAAATGAGCGATTCGTTTTCTGCTTTGGGCGACTTCAGAAAACGAATCGCTCCGAGTGCCATCCCGCCAGTGATTTACATTTTGGCCCATGGGATGGCAGGGGAGGCAGTTCAGGGAGATTAGTCGCCCCGAAGAAGAGGAGATTTGTCGCTGGAGGACTAATCCCCCCGAATCTGACCGAGTGTCTCTGCCCTTTAGGGCAGCAGAAACTTCCCTTGGCTTGTCACAGAGATGTCGCCAAACGAGCGGATCTCTCCCCGATATGCCCACCTTGAGGTGGGCAGTATTGGGCTGATCCGATTGTGGGCCTAGGGATCAACGATCGGATCGTAACAAATGGTAATGGTCAGTCGGATCGCGGGACCGCATCAACGAACAGATGGGGCTGCGATCCAACGGGATTTTTAGTCCCATCCGATCAAGATCTGGCCGACTTTCGATGAGATTTGTCGACTTTCGGCCAGATCTCGATATGGGAAGCCTGTCAGAGGTCCCCATACACGGGCCAATAAGCTGCCAACTCAGTTTTTATCGGCCCGTGTATGGCCACCTTTACAGTGTTTTGACCTTAACCCACCCCTCTGTCTACAACACAGCAGCCGCGTCCCTTTTCTTGTCATGTTCTCGTGCCACGTTCCCTTCTGCAATTTCAGCGCAGCATCGCCCCATAACACACATGGACCCACAACCGCACTGAAGTTTGTGTATTAACACTAAAAATAACCGTTTTTGCTACTAAAACAGAGAAAAATAAAACGAATCTACACTAGCATTTAAAATGCTCTCTGGGCTACAAAATGGTTCAGCCCAGTCACAATTCAAACTTCTTCACTGAATTAGGGGCCGCTGCCAAGTACCGCCCACTGGCAATGGTAAACGCCCATGTCCCCTATCAAGGGCGCCGCCTTGTTCCCTATCCGTGTCATTTGGAGGGGGCGTGTTCTTGGCCGGTGGGCGGGGCAGTGTTATTGGGCTGTGTCCGGAGGGCGGGCGGTTGCTCCTTGGCTTGTGACTTTTGACTGAAAAAGTTATGGAAGCTTCGCTTGACCTCTCCCGGCATATGGTACGGCACGTTTGTGTTTATTTGCTTGAAATCCCTTTCTCTCGGAATGTGTGTGTGTGAACATGTAGGAGGCGGGTTAGAAGTGGGACAATTGTAGGGACACGGGGAATGGTGGGCACGGAGGGAGTCTGGGAAGGAAATGCCACAGTGGAAGTTACAGCCTAATAATGGGAGACAGGGTTTGGGAAGGCGACTGTATTGGGGTCCCGATGTGAGGCATATTCTCTGCATATCCTGGGCGTACATGTGTAATACAAAACAAGACTCCACTTGAACAGTCATATTGGACTGAGTGCGGCGTTACATTGCGCGCTAAGGGCTTTTCCAGTAGGAGGAGACGTGCAGTTGGAGAGCCATAAATCAAAACTGTCAGATATTGTGGTGACATATATAGTCTGCCTCCAAATGGATCTCTCATTTCAAACGAACTATACTGTAAAACTACAACTAGAAGCATATGGGCACATTCGGCAGCCTCACTTGCTTACTGTATCATATTATTATATTATAATATATATCATTATAGCAGGCAACACTACTGAAGCACACATGCAGCAGCGGGGACACGACACACCCATGGCAGCAGCTGCAAATATACACCCCCCCTGCTCCTGCCCAGACACTGGCCCCTCTGTGCCACTGGATGTCTGAGGCCTTTCCTTTCCCATTCATTGTGTTCCATGTCACTGAGAGAAGCTGTTTTGTACACTACTAAATATTCTGCCAGCTAGGGGCGGAGACACATAGTATAGGGGGGATAAGTTGTTGCTGTTTGTTGTTTAGGCTTGCACTGTTTGTTTGGGGGGATGGGTTGTCCAAACAATGCTATGAGTAACTGACTTGTAATCCTAGTATTTTGCATTTGGTTTGGGTATTTTTATTTTTAAAGTTTGTTGTTAAAGGGGTGGCTCACTTTAGAGGTAACATGAAGTATGTTATAGACTGTCCAATTCCTAGGAAGTTAGGAAGAGTGCCTTGCTCTTTTGCCTCTGTCCAGCTTTCAAAGGGGGGGTAACTGACGCCATGTAAAACAAAAAAAAACTGCCAATGTTTTGTTATTGCTACTTTTTACTACTCATCTTTCTAGTCACGCCATATTCTATTCATGTTCCAGTTTTTCATTTAAATCAATGAATGGTTGCTAGGGTAGTTTGGACCCTAGCAACCAGAGAGCTAAAAATGCAAACTGGAGAGCTGCTTTATAACCGGCCAAATAACTAAAAAAACCTCATAATAAAAAATGAAAATCTGCTGTTAATTGTCTCAGAATATCACTCTATACTTAAAACTAAAACTTAATTTAAAGGTATCTGCATGTATTGGCTGTCCCCAAATCCCCATCAGTATTTACCAGTTTCTCTCGAAAAGTACCTATACATCACCAAAAGAAAAGCCATCATCTATCAATGGATGCAATGCAGATTTGGAGATGAATGAGATGTATATACACTACTCCAGCTTGGTTAAACTTGGCATGGAGACTAAGCAAACATGAGCAGGCAGTTCTGGGGGATACTTGAAGTCATAGAATCCATACCAAAATATAGCAAGCTGCCAACATTTCCAGAATGATCAGATATTCTGAGCCAATCAACCCCAATAACTTTTGTTTTTCCCCCCTTGGACATTTTTTTTTCTCGGAGAACACTGAGTGTCACGTGACTTCAAAAACACCCCAAATTATCATTTATTGCCCATAGCAGGTATTGCTAGAAAACATCAATGCTTGCATATGCCAGGCTATTCTTAACTGAAAACTTGTTCTTCCCCATGTGTGTCCAGCTGTGGTGCCAGTTAGCATTTGTTTTGTTTTTTTTACTGACATTTGCCATTACACTACTTGCATAGTTTTTATTTTTGGTTAGCCATTAAAGGTGTACCAAAAGTATCTCTCCTACTACATTTATTAGTACTTATATATAGTAAATCTTTGTTGTAGTGTAAACCATCGCAGTGCCTCAAACTGGCTGAAAGCACAGAGATCTTATATTGCTAGAGAACTGGAGTCTCAGAGCCCCTCCTTAAATGTGGAATTTCTTTGTGCAATAATTCTTTCCATGTGTGGCATTCACAGGCGCACTCTCCTGAGTGACATAACAATGTGGCCTGTTACAGTTATATACTTACTTTAATTTGTGCTGAAAAAAGATAGTTATCCATTAATTAAGCCCCTCCAAATAAACCCCAGTACATAAGTATATAAACAGACTAAGACTACCTATACACTGATAGATATATATGTGTGACTGTGTGTATATATATATATGTGTATATATATATATATATATATATATATATATATATACCTATGCTAAACTAAGTGTAGCTCTTTTCCATAGAATAGCGATTTTTACCACGCCCCTTTCTGTGGCCACACCCCCTAATTACCATGTTCATTTTACAAAATTTGGCAGGTTATGAGGTTTGAAAATATTTCTCTTTATCTAAACTGTTTTTTTGTGTCTCAAAATTATTACAAAGTATTTTATTTACACCTGTTAGCTGTTTGTGCTCTCAAAAGCCAATTAAGTGAGAAACTTAGTTTCTTTTTCTGGCTGTTCAACACAGAGAAAATGGGGACTTTCCAGTACAAATGAGGGACTGTAGGTTGAGCTGTCAAAAGAGGGACTGTCCCTCTGAAAAAGGGACCGTTGGGAGGTATGCACTGTAGTAGTAGTGTAGTATAGTTTCTTTTGCACAGTGGCAGACCTGCACCCACTGGAGACCACAACACAGACAATTTTTCTGCGCATGGGCTTCCAAAGATGAGAAAACGTGCATCTAAAGCACTAGTTCAGTTACTGAATTTATTATACATACACAGGCTAACAATTAAGTGGTTTATGTGATCTTCCTGTCCTGCCCATACAGGGGACTAATGTATAGTCAAGTGCTAGGTATAAATTCAGCCCTGCTACAAAGGTGACTATTTCACATAACTGTACTCATTTATATGATACAGTTTGCATGTTGCATTAATACCTAGTGACCAGATAACCTTTTCCAAGACGGAGCTGTAGAACAAAAAATAATTCATTAACTGCAAAAAGATTTACTGCAAAATGCCTTAGAATTCTGCTGTCTAAAAACCACTTTGACAGAATCGTTCATTCCAATGCTGAAATAGTTTTTTCCTTCTGTTCTTTAACATCTGGGTGAAGCTTCTTTGTTTTTCTGTTAAAACTATGCACTGTGAGTGTGATGCATGGGGATTACATTTGGTCTATTAAACACACTGTAGTAACTGTAAATGAAACAGTAACAAATTCATTATTGTTTTTTTTCCAACCAAAACATCTAAAAACATGAGCAATGCAAACATTGTAGGATATCATAGTAACCATTAAGGGCTGGGACACATTGGGCGATTTGGGGAGATTTAGTCGCCTGGCGAGTAATCGCCGCGACTTTCCACGCGGCGATTCGTTTTCCGAAATCGTCCGAAGTTTCCTCGTGAGGCAACTTCGGGCGACTTCGGAAAACAAATCGACGCGTGTGATTAGCGCAGGCGATTTTTTTATTTTAGCCAGGCGCAGAGCGAGGGGAGGCATTCGGGGAAGATTGGTCGTGGAAAGTCGCGGCAATTAGTCGCCAGGCGACTAAATCTCCCCAAATCGCCCAGTGTGTCCCAGCCCTAAAGGAACAGTAACACCAAAAAAGTGTTTTAAAGTAATTTAAATATAATGCAGTGGTATGCTGCACTAGTAAAACTGTTTTGTTTGCTTCAGAAACTCTACTATAGTTTATATAAACAAACTGCTTTGTAGCCATTCAAAGCTTTGACTGGCTGCCCCAGATAAGTTCTGTAGTATACAATGGGAGTCTTTAGAACTTATCTGTTATCTACTGTGTATTCTGTGCTTGATCAGCTGCCCCCATGGCTATACAGCAGCTTCTTTAGCAAGCACACCACTTTTACAAATGGAGGGCAAGAGTACATTATATTGTCACATTCCCTATTTGGTTACTGTTCCTTTAAGAAACACATAACAGCACTGTGCCATATGTATCTGGTCGCACTCCAGCCAGTTTTCTAGCAGGAATGTCCCTTTAAGTGTGAAGATACGCGTATCGATTCGTTGCGGCAAGTCACTGTGACTTTTGACATTAATCGTGGTGACTGATCGGCATAACACAAAGACTGATCGGCATAACACAAATGTCACAGCGACTTGTGCACTAACCTACACCCACTAAGTTGCTGCAATCAATCACCTGCTTAAACACAGGCAGAATCTGGCATTACAAAAAGTGTTAGATAAACCATTAATTGGATTTATATGATTGCTGCATATTTTTCGGGAGACTTGAGGAGTCATTTACTTATTGCACTGTACTACTATCAACATGCACTCCTTGCATGTCTGTGATCTTATTGGACTTAGTATTGGGTGCATTGATGATTCTGCCTCACACAATAGAGCAGATGAGGAAAATCCCATCAGACAGCAGCTCATTGATGTTGTCTTTATCGGACAGGTCTTTTTAGGCCGCACTGTTTGATCCAAATGTTGGCTTTAGGGCCAACATTCCAATCAGCCCAATTTAAACCAGCGAATGGGAGTCCAGATTGGGCCCAAATCTGCTTGTTTGATGACCTTGCAAAACAAGAGAATGTGGCCATATAGGGCTGTAATTTTTTTTTTTGTTAATTTATTGATAACATTTTTTTTGACTTTTTCAATATATTTTATATATTTTAAATTTGAATGTTAATTAAATGTCTTCTGCAGTGTCAATAATTATAGCACAATTTGCAGATGACCTAATTGGGCTATCACAAGATGAATTCATCGCATAAACATAGGAGCTGTGTTAACTTTGGCACAATAAGATTTGCGGAATTCATGGGAGATGAGTTATAGCTCTTTGAAAGGGATGCTTAAGCCTGCTTTAGATCATTGTCAGCAGTTCAGTTCTGGTAACTTAAGGCTGAGAGTGTTATGAGCTGAGCAGCTTCTCTACAGTAACTCGAGCACATTCTTTGCATAAATACCACTAGACAAAATATCGCTAATGTAAAATGTGACTGATGTGATTATCTCCTAATCCTTCCTGTTCCCCACTTCCCACCCCCACTCATGTGTACCTGACTCTTCTTTCTACACCTGCATTGGCTCCAATCTTTAAAGGAACAGTAGCACCAAAAACTTAAACCGTTTTATATGCGTTTACAGATAAGTTTCTCTTAACTCTGCACTCATCACGTATCACATATCTGTCTGTTTACATTTTCCACACTCCTGGCTCTGACTCTGAAACAAGAAGAAGAAAACAGACCAGGAAGAGAACATACTTTTGTTGCATCATTTCAAGATTTATTTATTGGAATATTTTTTTTGCCAAGGTGTACCAATCTAATCTTGGAATGAGATCTCCCCAGAACAGCACTTCAGACTTTCAAGATGCTCACAAAGTAAGTTCAAATATATTCTTTCATCTTTGCATTTCTCTTGATAAAGTGTTGCTCATTATCTGCTGAAACTGCCCACTGAGGTGCAATAGTTGTCCTGATGGTCCACTTTTGGGGATTAAAAATCACTTGAATGACTAAAATCTGGTCACCTTTCACTACCGTAAGTATATACGGAAGTATGTGATGTCTAGAAAGCTTTGAATCATAGTAAGTCCATCACCTATACAGTTCATTATAAATAAATAATTCTAAATTCCTTTAATGATTTTCTTTGTGATAATAGAACAGTACATTGTATTTGAGAGTAACTTATAAATCTACATTGGTGGCAAACTGTTTTTTGCAGTCCCGTCTATATATAACGCATAATGCGTTTGACTGATTTTACATTTTCCCTGATTTTGCATAATTTTTTTCTGGTCCCCTTGAAAAACCTAAAATTGGGGTTCTACTGTATTATAAACACTTTCATACTTTTCCTGTTTTGATTTTGTCATCTTCTAGAACAATGAAACTTCTAGAACCCCAACCTAAAATTGGGGTTCTACTGTATTATAAACACTTTCATACTTTTCCTGTTTTGATTTTGTCATCTTCTAGAACAATGAAACTTCTAGAACCATGCCGTTATCTGGACATGTTGGATTTGACAGTTTACCTGACCAGTTAGTAGAAAAATCAATTCGCCAAGGATTTTGTTTCAACATACTTTGCATTGGTATGTAGAGGTGATTTTTCTGCATTTAAAGGAATTGTTAACTATAAAAATAAAAACTGAGTAAATAGATAGGCTGTGCAAAATAAAAAATGTTTCTAATATAGTTAGCCAAAAATGTAATGTATAAAGGCTGGAGTGACTGGATGTCTAACATAATAGCCAGAACACCACTTCCTGCTTTGCAGCTCTCTTGGTTTACACCTTTTGGTTACCAGGCAGTAACCAATCAGTGACTTGAGGGGGGCCACATGGGTCATAACTGTTTGCTTTTGAATCTGACCAGCATGCTAAGGATCAATCGCAAACTCACTGAACAGTTATTTACAATGTGGCCCCCCTTATAGTCACTGACTAACTCAGACTTTTCAGAGAGCTGAAAAGCAGGAAGTCGTATTCTTTTCTGTTATGTTAGTCATCCAGTCACTCCAGCCTTTATAGATTACATTTTTGGCTAACAAACTATCGGAAACCTTTTTTTATTTTGCTATTTACCCAGTTTTATTTTCACACTGAACTGTTCCTTTAAAGAAGAGTTTAAATATTCTGTTCCCTGCAAAATTAATTGTAACATTTCAGGTTTAAAAGCCCCCCCTTTAATCCAGTAAATTGCTTAATTTGGGGCGGGGGCTATATAGTACAGTCATTAAGCAGTTATCATTTATTGGTCTATTGCAGAGAAAGTAAAGGTCAAACTTTTGAAGTATCTTCAGACAAGGAGAACATTCACATTTCAGTAACTGTGTTCTAATGTGTCTGGTCAGAAATTATGTCTGTAAATAGACTTTTCTATGATCTTTTTTGGGTTTTTTTTTTTTTTAGGAGAAACTGGCATTGGAAAATCAACATTAATTAACACATTATTCAACACTAACTTTGAAGAACAGGAAACCAATCATTTTGAGTCATCCGTAAAGCTAAAAGCACAAACCTATGACCTCAAGGAAAGCAAAGTTAATTTGAAATTGACTATTGTAAATACAGTTGGATTTGGAGATCAAATAAACAAAGAAGACAGGTTTGTGTAATACATAAATGTGTCCTTATTCAATGTTGATGCATTTTGGGGTATGCAACCCATCCCTCTGTCAGGATTCCTGACATAGTAACGTTCTGTTCCCACTAAAAACACTGATTTTCACTGTATTGAAATGAAAGGCAAAATTCCAGAATATTATATTTGAGTGCAGTTTCTGTTTAATTCTTTTTAATTAATGTAACATGATGTCCAGGAAACTAAAGCTGGCCATAGACGCAACGATCCGATCGTACGAATCGTGGATTCGTATGATTTTTGGACCATGTGTGGAGAGTCCCAACATTTTTCGTCCGGCGGAGATTGGTGGAGGGTCGGGAGATGGGAAAGTCCGATTTTAAGTTGATTCGTACGATCGGATCTTTGCGTCTATGGCCAGCTTTAGGCACCATAAAAAAATAAATTAAGGAGTGAGGGTGTGATTCCTATATACACTATACTACATAACTTTCTGTAAATGCAATTGAAAGTCATATTCTGTTCACTGGTTGAAACATTGTAGTGGAAGTCCATTTTCCTTTAGGTCTGTTAATTTAAGCCTTTAGGCTTTTGCTATATTGTTTTAGGAATTAGAACCATAAGTGCATACTATAAAGAACCCTATTAACAAAAGTTGCTTAGAATAACTTTTTTTCATTATGCAATAAAATTATTTTGTGTTGAGACAAGAGGAAGTAGGTCTCTGTCGCTTAAAACTTGCAGTCCAATAGTTCAGAATCCATATTGTTAAAAGATGTGATAGCTATTAAATTCTTTTCATCCAAGACTGTTTCTTTAAAAAATATTCCATGCAATATTTTTCAGCTACATGCCTATTGTGGACTACATTGACAAACAGTTTGAAGTGTATCTGCAAGAAGAGTTAAAGATTAAACGTATGCTATATGCATATCACGATACTCGTATTCATGCCTGCCTTTACTTCATCGCACCTACTGGCCATTCCCTAAAGTCCCTTGATTTCATAACTATGAAAAAGCTTGATAGCAAGGTATGATATAATTTCTTTCCTGTCTTACAACATTCTCTGATTTGTACTGTTTAGAGTAGGCCAATGTGTTGATACCCTGAAGGGAATGCAGTAAATTTCGCTACAGATTAATACCATTAAGCACAATGGCACAGGGGCCCGTGACTTTTAGTAGTTTAATAGATGACACCAAAACAACTCTATTCGAATCACCCATTCATAGTAACATAGTAAGTTAGGTTGAAAAAAGACACTCGTCTATCAAGTTCAACCTTTTAAATTTATATATAACCTGTCTAACTGCCAGTTGATCCAGTGGAAGGCAAAAACAAAAACCTTTTGAATCCTCTCCAATTTGCACCAGAGAGGGAAAAACATCCTTCCTGACTCCAAGATGGCAATCCCTGGATGAACTTGTTCTCTGAAAGATCTTCCATAACTTTGTATTCCCTAACTTGCTAAAAAGGCATTTACCTCTACTGCAAACACCGAAAGCTAGGAATTGATGGCTATAAAATATGGACTGCAATGTGGGTGCCAAAATGCTGGAATTCTTTGAGTGTCATTGCATAAATATCATGTTTTAATTACAAATGTGTTCACCCTATTTAAATATTGTCTGACTTGATTCTTTTTTTCTTCCTACAACTGTGGGTTCACTCCAAGTAAGTAAAAGTAAAAAAGGAACACGCCAAGGCTAAGTAAAATGTGTTTAAAGGGATACTGTCATGGGAAAAATCTGAATCCGTTAATAGTGCTGCTCCAGCAGAATTCTGCACTGAAATCCATTTCTCAAAGGAGCAAACAGATTTTTTTTATATTCAAATTCAAATTTGAAATCTGACATGGGGCTAGACATATTGTCAATTTCCCAGCTGCCCCAAGTCATGTGACTTGTGCTCTGATAAACTTCAATCACTCTTTACTGCTGTACTGCAAGTTAGAGTGATATCACCCCCTCCCTTTTTGCCCCCCAGCAGCCAAACAAAAGAACAATAGGAAGGTAACCAGATAGCAGCTCCCTAACACAAGATAACAGCTGCCTGGTAGATCTAAGAACAGCACTCAATAGTAAAAACCCATGTCTCACTTAGACACATTCAGTTACATTGAGAAGGAAAAACAGCAGCCTGCGAGAAAGCATTTCTCTCCTAAAGTGCAGGCACAAGTCACATGACTGGGGGCAGCTGGGAAATTGACAAAATGTTTAGCCCCATGTCAGATTTCAAAATTGAATATAAAAAAATCTGTTTGCTCTTTTGAGAAATGGATTTCAGCGCAGAATTCTGCTGGAGCAGCACTAATAACTGATTCATTTTGAAAAATGTTTTTTTCCCATGACAGTATCCCTTTAAATACAATGGAAGTGCTACTCATTTGGCCAGTTAATCAATTCAAATTCCCTGTTCCCCTGTCTCATAAGTAATTCTGTATATATGCAAGTGCGTGTATTTACAAAAACAGGTGTTCTGTTACAAAGTTATGATCATAAAAGTGATAAGCCACCATACCATTTCAAGGTAAACTCCATATTTAATTAAAGAGTTGGTCAACAGGTCGCACTCAACTGTTGTTCATCTGAATAGTGTTTGGCCATACTGTTAGTTAGCCTTAGCCTCAGTGACTTGTGGGACCTGTGTAGGGTAGCAGTGCTGAGTTTATTAAAAGTCATCAGCAGTTAGGAAATGGCACAGCAGCCCTATGCAACATAGGCAAATGTATATTAATTTAATGATGAAAAGTTCTCTTAACAAATTAAATTCTTTTCAGTAACAAAAATGTTAACTTTTCACTCAATCATTTTATCCTTGCTTATATCTGCCTTCCTCTCTTCAAATGTAAATAATTCTGTGTAGTATATTACACACTCCTTTGGCATTCTGTGGCTTTAAGCAATTTTTCATAAACTAAAAGCCACTAAACAATACATTGTGAAAAAGGGACTTGTAGCTATGGCAACACAGTTTTAACGCTATAGCACTGTCTGTGTCAACAAACTACCTTAGGCATGCCTTGACAATGGAATATAAAATTAAAAGCTATGCTGAGCTGGTAGTGTATACTGAATGGATTCAATGAGCTGACTTGAATAAAGGAGGAAAGGGTTAATCAATGGGGGATTCTATTTTCATTATTGGGCCTTTATACATTGGACCAATTTTGTCCAATATACATTGGACATAAAACTGTTCAGTGGACACCTGGCTTTCATATAGGATGTTCTTATATGATTTTTGGCCTTGAAATCTGAAGTATGTAGTGTCAGTATCAGTGCGTTCCGTAGACATAGGATTTTGAAATGCATTGTATTTTTGCACACAGGCTAAAACATTATTCTACCACACTTGATCTTGGATATAGAATATTAGGAATCAAACTGATTATCAATCATTCATAATTATTATATTAGTATGTGAGAACTGTGTATTATATACCCAGGCATTGCTGAAATGTTTTTTTTAATTATTATTTATTTATTTATTATTATTTTATAGGTGAACATAATTCCTGTCATTGCTAAAGCCGATGTGATTTCTAAATCAGAATTGCACAAATTCAAAAGTAAACTTATGACTGAACTTATCAGCAATGGTGTTCAGATATATCAGTTTCCTACAGATGATGAAACCATTAACAAAATTAACTCCTCTATGAATGTAAGTTTGGATTGCATTTGATGTCTTTGTTGCTAATTTGCAGCATTATATTTTTTTCACTTAATACTTTTAGTTAAAAGGACATCAGTTATAAATGTATTATGTATGTATGACAGAATAAGGATACTGACATGTATGTTAAATGGGATTACTCTGTATATTTAGAGGTTAATTTCACCCCACAAATGGGAAGTATGGGGCAATAGTTTGTACAGAACATTCCAACTCGTTACTTGGAATATATACTGTACTTAATGTGATCTGCCACATATAAGGTCATTAGAGAGCAATATGGACTATACAATCACTAGGATTTTAATTGGATCCTGACATTGGAACAAGCTACGTCATACAAAGTCTATCATATGGATTTACCTAAAACTCCTCAGACTTGGTCTTCGCTTTTTTGATGCTGGTTATTTTTCTTGTTCCCTTTAAAAGAGTTTGAGGGACTGCTTTTAGAAACCCAGACAAATCTCTTAACTAGAACATAAGCTATTGCTGTGTTAAAAATAATTTCCCTTATGCTACTAACCTTTCTAAAGCAATTGTAACTAAAGTTATTAACACAAAACAGATTTTTGCATACTATATAAATAAAAAAAAAGATGTCATTCCTAACCGCATGGATTTCTAGTCTAGACAAAACAAAAATCAACTAGCTTAAGGGTAAGGCCAGACGAGGAGATTTCGGGGAGATTTTGTCGCCTGACGACTTATCGCCACGTCTTTTGCGTGACTATCTCCCCAAACTGCCTCAGCGTTTTTTCCCCATAGGCTACGTAGGCAAAAGACGTGGTGATAAGTCACCAGGCGACAAAATCTCCCCTGATCTTCTCGTCTGGCCTTACCCTTATAGTGAAGAAACAGTGTGTTGCAAAAATACTTATCTAGGCTTTAGGAAATTAATAAAATATATTGTCTGTTTAAGGCACAGCTTCCATTTGCTGTAGTAGGAAGTATGGAGGAAGTCAAGATAGGAAACAAAATGGTGAAAGCTCGGCAGTATCCTTGGGGAATCGTACAAGGTAAAAAGTAATTTTTTTTCCTTAGAAATGATTAAGAATAAGACATTCAGTGTTTGTTACAGACCATTTTGCAACTCATCTACCTGTTTAATGATTGTATAGTTCTCTGCTTTTAAAAACTGCTAAAAATATTAACTGTGTTTATAACATTCTTTGATGGTGTAATTTAAAGGGGTATACCTCTACTTTATATGCTACAGTGGTTTTAGCTAAACATGCCCCCAGTGTTTTACATAGCATTTTACAGTTAAATAGTGCCATAACCAAATGGCATCAAACTCTCTGGGTGGCCAGCTTTTGGTGAAATTATGAAAGCAATGGAAAGTGCTTGTCACACGGGCTGGTTTTGTAATAATAATTCAAATACTTTATTGCAAAAACAATTCTTGATGAATGACCATGTATTGTACTCCAACCGCAATGTTATTTTTCACAAGAACTTCTTCACAGCAGACCCCACATTTTTATCCGATTACAACTTTTAGTGATGGTTGCTAGTGGCCTTATATTTAATTTCCCAGGGGGCTAGACTGCATCTGACCTGGATCTGACTGCATCTGACCTGGATACCCTAAAAAGCATTTTCCATAATGATCCCATATATTCATTTTAGTCCCTTGTGGTCATTTGGCACTGGGCATTAGTTTTGCTTTGCAAACTTGTAGTCTTAGGAATTCGTATAACTGTTTGATTCAGGGCATCGGAGTTCACGGCAGCCATCTTCTTCTCTCCGGTATTCTTCGGGAAGTAAGTGCCATGATTACTGAAGCGGCTGAAGATGGCACCCGTGAACTCTGCTGGACAGAATCTGCACCGAGGGGTAAGTAAACAGTTAGTGGGGTTTTAGGAAAGGTACACCTAGGCTAGGGGGGGAGCAGGGAGGGGGGTTTATGTAGGGTATGGGATTTTAGTAGCAAGGGTTTGTTTCTCCTTTAAAGTCAAGTATTGCAATAGAAAGATGCCAAAATTGAGAGCAAAAGAGAAAGACTGGAAAAAGGTGGAACAGAGGAAAACAAGAAAACTCAGACATTCTAGTGAAAGAGACAGAAACAAAAAAATGTATATAACAAATAACAATATGGGAAACAGAGGCAGGATAAAGGGTATGAACATAGAGAAAGGACACAAGAGAAAAGTAGTGCAGTAGTAAATGGATGATGTGGTCTGGTTATAGATTTTTGAATTTTAAAGGTAGAAGGTGTAACCCGGTTCTGCTGGATAAATTAAAATTAATTTCAAGCCATAAGTTTAACTGAAGGTCTTTTAGGCTAAAGTTTTAACACTGAATACCTACAAAACATGCTAACTTGACTTTTAACAGTGGGTTCATAGGAAATAGAGTAGGAGCTGCATTATTTGCTGAACTACAAAATACATTTTTTATGTATACTTTAGGTCTTTGCCTCAGGAGTGATTTGTAACTGACCGCTTTAGGCAGGCAAAAAATTAGGTTTTATTATTTTATGGTGCTATCCTCTTGAACTGCAAACTGCAGCACAAGCTGTCATTGTGGTCCCTGAAGGCTGGCAGTTATCACATGCACAAACAAGGTGTTCTGGTTAACTTGCTGTAAAATAGTAGGATATTCATATTCATACTCTCTCCCCGCTGTACTTTTAAAGTTCTTCCACCTGTTCCCTCCCTATCATTCTCACTGCATTAGGCTCTTTTCTCCTGTTTCACTCTGCATTGCTGTTATATATCAACCACCAGGACCAACTGCACAATTTCTGGACAACTTTGCTGCCTGGCTTCCTTACTTTCTTTCATCTAACATCCCATCCATCATATTAGGTGACTTTAATATACCCGCTAATAACATTAACAACTTCTGTCTCTAAACTTCTTTCACTAACCACCTCCCTAGGCTTATCTTTGTGCTCAGACTCCCCCTCTCACTCCAATGGTAATGCTCTGGATCTCATATTTACCAGACTCTGTTCAACCACCAATTTTACTAACTCACCATTTCCCCTCTCTGATCATAACATGCTCACATTTCAACTCTCACTAACTCCCATCTCACCACTGCTATTCCCCAAACACTTACTTACCGTGACTTGCAAGCTGTAGACTTTTCACATCTCTCTTCTTCCTTTGACTCTCTTCACTCTAATATCTCAGCCATCTCTTGTCCTAATGTGGCTACCTCTGTCTACTATAGTACTCTCACCACTGCCCTAAATGAGCTTGCTCCACTAAACGTGCTAGACCCAAACCACTTCAACCTTGGCATACTCATACAAAAGTGCTCCAAAGACATTCATGTGCACTTGAGAAGGGACATTACACTACTCAACCCCCCTAGACTTCCACCACCCTCCCTCCACACTCCCCAGTCTCTCCTTTGCTCCTTCACCCCTGTCACTGATGAGGAAGTCTCAAAGCGTTTGGCCTCTTCTCACCTTACCACCTGCTCGCTTGATCCAATTCCCTCAAAACTTTTCCGCAATACCAATCCTTGTCTAATCAAAGCCTTAACTCACCTATTTAATCTTTCGCTCTCAACTGGACTGTTTCCTTCTCAACTAAAACATGCTCTGAAAAAAACCCTCTCTTGATCCCTCCAATCTTGACCACCTCCGACCTATCTCTCTGCTACATTTCATCTCTAAACTACTTGAGCGCCTAGTCTACAACCGACTAACCTCATTCCTCTCTGACAATAACCTGCTGGACCCCCTACAATCTGGTTTTAAACCACAACACTCCACGGAAACTGCCCTGACTCGACTAACTAATGATCTTTTAACCGCTAAAGCCAACAATCATTTCTCATTACTAATACTGCTTGATCTCTCAGCCGCATTTGACACTGTAGATCACCCTTTCCTCCTCCAGTCCCTCCATTCGCTTGGCCTTCGTGACACAGCCCTGTCCTGGTTCTCTTCTTACATCACCAATCGTTCCTTCAGTGTCTCCTACAAAGGAGTAGCATCTCCTCCCTTACCTCTTTCTGTTGGAGTTCCTCAAGGCTCTGTCCTTGGACCATTACTATTCTCCCTCTATACTTCCTCCCTTTGCAAATTAATCAAGTCGTATGGTTTCCACTTATGGTTTCCACTACCACCTCTATGCTGACGATACTCAGATCTATCTCTCATCTCCTGATCTCAACCCAGAACTCCTAACTCGCTTTTCCTCCTGCCTGTCCGCTATCTCTACATGGATGTCGCAATGCTACCTTAAATTAAACCTCTCTAAAACTGAAATGATTCTCTTTTCTCCAACTAACACCAGTAACATCCTGGAAGTATCCATCATAGTTAACAATTCCACTATAACCCCCTCTCCCCAGGCCCGGTGCCTTGGGGTTATCCTAGATTCTGCCATGCAAACATTAATTGATTTTAGTCTGACTTGTGGGTCTGTATCCAGGGAGATGACGTTGCTGCTGAACACATAACAAGTACAACATAGCACAATCCCCAGGCAACATGAAAAATTCGGAGCTTTTTTGCTATGACGTATGGACAAAAGAATGCATCTTTTTAGTGAGACCCATTGGTAGATTCTTTACCTAAAAGCTTTTTGAGTTTTGTGTGGTACAGTGAGACAGATTTTAAGTTTTTTTTAAAATGTATTTATAGGGCTCAAAATGTAAACAAACGTTGTGTATAGTTTATAGCAAAAAAAACTGTTTTTATTATAAAATATAAGTAATTTTTTCTGTTTTAATCATCCTTTGGTAATTTTTTATTGTAACCAGTGGAAAATGAGAATCATTGTGATTTTGTGAAGTTACGGGAGATGCTGATTAGTACCAACATGGAGGATCTCAGGGAACAGACCCATTCACGGCATTATGAGCTGTATAGGCGCTGCAAATTGGAAGAAATGGGATTCCTAGATATGGGACCCGGAGATAAGCCAGTAAGGTATGCAGGCAGGTTTCTACTGCTGGGAGACATTTGGTACATTCATATTGATACTGACACTAAAAAAACTACATTTTAAAATATAAATTTACATTAAAAGTTGCCTATAGGTCATGCTGATTATTTTTTTGCTGAGAGGTTTGTTTCTGTAAGTAATTGTTAGTTGTAATACCTAAACCTGACTGTTTTGTCAACCTGACTGTTCAGTTAAAGTTTCCAATGCTAACGGACTCCTGCTGCACAAATATGGCAGCCCCCTCAAAGGTGATCACATAGAGTCAGATATGTAAGGCAAATACTTTATGGCAACATTATAAGAAGCATGCAAAGGCATGCAAAGTTTATGGTAGATGTAAATAAAAAAAGGTTACATTTCTGGTGTCAGTACCCTTTTTTCAGTTCACAGTTAGAAGCACACACAAAAGCCAAGCGTAGTTGTATATCCTTGAATCACGTTGGTGCTCCGTCACTGGCAACCACAAAATAGATTCAAATGTAGAATATGTGAACCAAGAAGCAAAATGCAGAATACCTGCTAATTAGTGTTTATTGTGCATCCACATTACATGTTTCGGGCAGCAAAGGCCCTTTTTCAAGTGTTCAGTTTTCAGTTCAGTTGTTTTCAGATTTTTCACCATAAACAAATACTTTTTTCAATTGCTTTCCATCTTTTATTTTTTACCAGTTTCCCAAAATTCAAGTTTTTAAAGTTTATTTTTCCTGTTTCTTGTATTTCAGTCTGGCAGCTCAGTGATCCAGGAACATTTCAGAACTGCTACAATTTTCTACATTTAGTTGATACATTTCTCAGCAGTATCTGTGGAATATTAGCAACTATTGTATCAATTTTTAATGAAAAATTATGGTGAAAAATTAAACTTTGCTCTTCAATATTAGAAAAAACAGTAACGAACAGAAAATAGAAAGTAATTGAAATACGTTTTTATTTGTGGTGAACTATCTAAAACTAACTGAACTGAAATAAGTGATTAACAACCCCTTTAATATGCTATGCTAGCTAACTTTCTTTATTTCTCCTGCCATTAACGCTATACAACTATAGGCCATTGTTTTCTTAGTAAGATCACACTTACTAAGTAAGGCAATTTTTTGCTGCTATTTTGCCCCTTCATTTCTGTTAGGGTACTATGCACTTATATGCTGTTGACAAAGTTCCCCTGATGTAATTGGCTGATAATTCACCAGCATAACTGAGTTTTGTCAGCAGGGAAAAAATAGTAGATGCATTTTTTGTTGTAATAGCAATAGAGGCCCTTTATACAGCCATTACAGTTTAGTGCATTTAATATATTGTCAGTTCATCTTTAAAGGTGTGGTGTTGTTTCTCTATAAGTATGTAACGTTTTCACTTTGCTAGATGAAGGGTGTGTTAGTACTTGCAGGCACATGCTACTAATGCAAATAAATATGTATACAATAGAAAGAGAGAGATCTCTGCTGAGACAGGAACATCAGTTCAATAAATTACCATTATATATATATAGTTTTATATATGTATATACACACAAAACAAAGTCACAGGCAGTCCTTTGTTTTGTATGTGGTTCATTTGGTGGTAACTATTCCTATTTAGATTGTACAGTGTGTGCTTAAGGAAATAGTTTAAGACTTTCATGTAATATAATCTAAGCTCTTTCCATTGCAGTTATTAAGCCACTTGAAACCACTGGGAGAATTTATTAAAGTTATATCCTGTTTATGATATAATCTTCTGATTTAACAGTGTTGCCAAAAAATGTTGCTCTACACAGCATTATTTTTGTGCCAAACTCTGTTGCAAAGTCAAGGCACCCTGCAGTACCTAGACAAATTCACTGCTGCTTTTCCTTTTGTTTCGTGTGTGTTTGGGTTAAGAACGCATTGAGTGTTTCAAGATGAGTCTCATTAAAGGACCGGTAACATCAAAATGTTTTTTTTTTAAAAATTTGTTAGTATACATTGAAAAAAAAACCACCAAGACAAATCAAACTTTAAAATCGTTAAGCCTTTATTAAAGGAAAACTATACCCCCCAAACAATGTAGGTCTCTATTAAAAGATACTGAGTAAAACATCTCATATGTAAAACCCTGCTTCATGTAAATGAACCATTATCATAATAATATACTTTTTTAGTAATATGTGCCATTGGGTAATCATAAATAGAAAATTGCCATTTTAAAAAATAAGGGCCCCGCCCCTGGGATCGTAAGATTCACTGTGCACACATACAAACCACATGTAAGGTCACATGAGCCAATTAACAGACAGAGTTCTGCCTTTTGCTTCCTCACTTCTTCCTGTTACAGTTAGTGTTGTAGTATTTCTGGTCAGGTGATCTCTGAGGCAGCACAGATAGAGTCACGAAATGGTGGTTCAAGGCAAGAGATGTAAAAGGGCAATATTTATGTAAATATATATTCCAGTTTGGTAAGATTCTTTAATATGTCATTCAATTTGATATAAACTATCTGTTGCTTAAGTATTCATTTTGTGGATATAGTTTTCCTTTAAGAAATAACTTACCGAAACTCCGCTTACGCTCCTCATCAGAAAAGGCTACGGGGCACATTTACTTAGCTCGAGTGAAGGCATAGAATAAAAAATAGTTTGAATTTCGAATGTTTTTATTGGCTACTTCGACCATCGAATTGCCTACTTCGACCTTCGACTACGACTTTGAATCGAATGATTCGTTTGACTATTCGACCATTCGATAGTAGAAGTACTGTCTCTTTAAAAAAAACTTCGACCAACTACATTGCCACCTAAAACCTACCGAGCATCAATGTTAGCCTATGGGGAAGGTCCCCATAGGCTTTCTAACAAAATTCTGATCGAAGGAAACTCGTTTGATCGATGGATTAAAATCCTTCGAATCATTTGTTTCGAAGGATTTAATCGTTCGATCAAACGATTTTTCCTACGAACGAATAGTGGTAAATCCTTCTACTTCAATATTCGAAGTCGAAGGATTTTACTTCGACTGTCGAATATCGAGGGTTAATTAACCCTTGATATTTGACCCATAGTAAATGTGCCCCTCACTGTTGCTTTTGAATCAAAGCTGAATGCTGAGGATCAATCGCAAACTCACTAAACAGTTATGTCCCATGTGGCCCTCCTTAAAGTCGTTGACTAACTCAGTTAGAGAGCTGAAAAGCAGGAAGTAGTGTTCTGTTATGTTAGACAGCCTTTATAGATTACATTTTTGGCTAACTAACTATATTAGAAACATTTTTTATTTTGCACAGACTATCTATTGACCCAGTTTTTATTTTTACACTGAACTGTTACTTTAATAATAGGGCTTTGTGTGAACAAGTATCTTATCACATAAAGTATCTTATTTCATAATTTTAAATGTCTTTAATTCATATTTTATATATACAATGTTACTTTTTTTTTATTATTTATGATCTTAAAACACACAGTTTTTACTGAATGCAAACAGTTTTAGTGGTTTCCTCAAGGTCTTTGTAGCATGTGTGAGATTCTTATACTTCACTAAGCTGTTTGACCTCTGAAAAGTGACATGCTAATGTAAAACTTGCTTAATATAACAAATAGCTGACATTAATAACTGCACTAGCTCAATTTACCACAACATATAATGTATGACTACAGCTGCCGGCATTCCTTTAGCAGTCCATATAATGTAAGCATCCGGTCAGTGAAACACCTCTTGACATGCCATATCCTATTTAGCAATGCAAGTTTGTTTTCCAAACATTTTATTTATTTATATATAAAATTGCAAGTTCTTGCCAGGAAAAAAAATCTCCGCAATCAAAAGCCAAATTTGCTAGCAGTTAGACCTGTCATTCTGGTACACACACTAATACTGTACTCGTACATGTGGGGCTCTCTAGACATTCAGGACCCAATAAGTTATAATAGCATTTCTTTTTGGCTGTAAAGATATAGAAAGTCCAACAAATGATATTTCAGTATTCCTTCAGTTTGCAGGAGACCTATGAAGCTAAAAGACAAGAGTTCTTTGAAGACCTTAAGAGAAAGGAAGAGGACATGAGACAGACGTTTGTGCAGCGAGTGAGGGAGAAAGAGACTGTACTGAAAGAGGCAGAAAGAGAGGTATTGTTTATTCATACTAGTTATCCTGCATTTTCCTAGACTTGCAGTGGTGCATAGAACAGCATGGCATTCACCCATTTAGTAGTTAGTTGAAGTAATACTGACCTTTTATTTCATACAACCCCCACCTCTGAGTAGACTCCTGCCTGTCCCAAGCACCTTGTTTGAGTTAGTCTTTGCTGGGGCTGATATTGTGCTCTGACTTCATGAATACAGTTTTAGAGACATAAAACCTACACAGATTGATTTGAGGTAGTGTTAAAGGGGCGGTTCACATTTAAATTAACTTTTAGTATGTTATAGAATGGCCAGTTCTCAGCTACTTTTCATTTGGTCTTCATCATTTATTTTTAATAGTATTGAAATGATTTGATTTCTTCTCCTCCACCTTCTTTCCAGCTTACAAAAGGGGGTCACTCATATAAAAATAAGGCTACTGTATTGTTATTGCTACTTTTTATTACTCATTTTTATATTAATGCCCTTTCCTATACATATCCTAGTCTCTCATTCACATCAATGCAGAGTCGCTAGGGTAGGGTATTTGGGCCCTAGCAACCAGATTGCAAACTGGAGAGCTGCTGAATAAAAAGCAAAATAACTCAAAAACCATATAAAATATGAAAACCAATTGCAAATTGTCTCAGTATATCACTCTCTCAAAGGTGAACAACCCCTTTAAGGCAGTGTTGCAGAATAAGGGTTATACAGTACAGGACTAACATTATGTTATTAATGGCAGCTCAGAGAAGTACTTTGTGCTTATTAATCAGTTCTAAAAGAAAGATTTTAAAATGAGAAAGGAAAGTAGCACAGATTTGGAGTCATCTGTAGACCATTTGACCTTATGATATAGAGCACACTGTAGTGTTATAACATATGGTTATTAATTATCAACCATGCAGAATCTGTTTATTATGGTGAAGCTTCTAACAAGAATTGTATCTAAAAGAAGGTATACTTATATAATGTTGAATTTTATTAAATTTGCATGGTTACCATGTATTTTAGCTGCAGAACAGATTTGAACAACTGAAGAAGCTCCATCAGGAAGAAAGAGAAGGTTTAGATGAAAAGAGAAAAGAACTTCAAGAAGAGATGAACACTTTAAGCAAGAGAAAGGCAGCTGCAGAATTACTGCAAGCCCAGGCCTTTGGAAATGTCGCCAATACTAGTTTGAAAAAGGATCGTAAAACGTAAGTGCTTCTTTCTTTGATCATCAGCTCACAGATTATCAAAAACACCTATAATAGCACTGTTTGCTCCCCCCCTCCCAGTTGCTTAGCCATTCAAAGTAAAAGTGACCTGGAGATTACAGATGTAAATGTTAATTATGATGTAGGCTTTATAATGTAAAAGGCATCTTAATATATATGTAACACAATGTTTACTAACATTGGAGATAAATATCTGGAGAGATTTCTGGAGATGTTGTCCATAGCAACCAATCAGATCTTTGCTTTTGTTTTCTAACTTGGCTGTGGCTGTTTAAATCTAATTGCTGATTGGTTGCCATGGGCAACATCTCCAGAAATCTCTCCAGATATTTATCTCCCATGCCCCTATGTTTATTATATTCATGAAATACATTATTTGTGTTATGGTTTATTGTTGAGTTGTTAATTTGATCAGAGTGTGACTTTCACTTGCACACGAAATGCCACTAGGAAAGCTGTTTGCATTGTGCTCTTTACATCCTGCCTTCCTAAATAAATTAATTTCCTCAGGTCTCTGTGCTTCTTTCCAGAACACAGAAAGCTGCAGCCTCCCCCATAAATATAGAACTGCCTGTGTTCAGCAGCTTTAGATTCAATTTGCATTATGGAAACCCCTCAATATGGATTTTGGAAGCTAGTTTGGTGAGGTCAGCATTGAGCAGATCTTTGTCCAATTGATATTTCAACCTATGTGCTGAGCCATGTCGGGCTGATCCAATGGTTTGGCCCTCGAGCCAACACAGGAGTGCTGGTTCATGTCCCGATGGTTTTTTTTAAATGGAAACTATTGCGAAAATGAAAATTAAATTTTCAGCATACGTTTTCTAAATACAATCAATTAAAAATTCTGTACCGTGTCTGAATTAATCAAGTTTCTCTTCACTATCCCTCTCTCAGCATCTGTTTCTCTTCATTCTCTCTTCATGCAGGAGTTGGGTGTCAGATATTCAATGACAGGGGGCTCCTTTTGCCTAGAAGATGTATTAGAGCTCACTCTATTAAAATTACCAGACATCACGTCTCTCTACATGCAGGATTTGTGCAAAAGTCAGTTATTTTGTTAGATTTTGTTTGTACTGAAATCAGTTATTTGAGTGAGCTCTAATTCATATGCTAGGAAAGGAAGCCTCCCTTATAAGATATATTGGATCATTCACCTGACACCCAAATGCTGCATGAAGAGAGAATGAAGAGAAACAGATGCTGAGAGAGGAATAGTGAACATAAACTTGATTATTTCAGAAATGATGCAGAATATGTAATTGATTGTATTTATAAAGCTTCTTGTTTCAATATGATGAAGCTTTTCAAGAGGGAGGAAGTTGGGGAGTGCCTGTACATGGGCAGATAAGCTGCTGACTTGGTCTGAAGGGGTTAAATCGACAGCCTAAATCTGCCCATGTATGGCCAGCTTTACACCTTGCTATAAAACAAATCTGTTTCCTTTTTATAGCCTGAAGATTGCCTGCTGTAGTAATTGACAGACTATCAACTCTGTTTTTCTGCCTTCCAGGTTCATGTAAGTGGAAGATACTACATAGAAGAAATAGCTACAGTGCTTCAATGAGTGTCATTTGTATTCCAGTTCCCTGTCTTCCTATAAAAGAGGATATATTGGGATACAGTTTTGCCAAACCTGAAGCATCAAGACAGCACCACAATCAACACTTGTCTCACTGTAACCACTTCAGTGTCTAATTACCTTTTGTTAGTCTAGACCTTTTGAACCTTTCCACTACTACTGCGTGGAACCAAAGAGAAATGCAGTGAACTGCTTTCAGCTGCAGGAACGGGAAGATTTGCAACCATTATAAACAAAAGGGAAAGGACATTTCAGTGTATATGTTTACTTTTTTTGTATGATTTTTTCCTAATATGAGGCATATTGCTATGAGTTAACCATTTCACTGCTGATAGCACAGTCACCTGCCATTGATGTGCATCAGACATCACTCCATTTAATTTTGCAAGAAGAAGGAATAGCAAGGAGTGTGTATAAACATAACTGCGACCAAGGAGGTTCTTGGATTTGTAGTTCTGCAACTTCTGCTGATGCCATTCCATCCCTTTTCTAGATTTATTTTTTTACACTGATCTAATGTGCGCTAAAAAACAATCCGTGTTAAAAACCTAAATAACAGGTCACAGTACATGTGCGTAATGGCAACTGAATGATACTTTATATTTCTTTGTTTAGCACCCCTGTGCAATGATATTCTTTTTTTTTTTTTCTACAAGTGTGGAAACAAATGCTTTTTCGATGAATATTTTTAACATTAACCCTTTCTATAAATTTTATAGGTATTATTCCAAAAAAATATACTTATAAAAAATAAAGTTTTTAATTACGATGAAAAGAAATACAATTTATTTGAAATATGCAGATATCATTTGTATGCAAAAAATACAGATTTAATGTGGAAGTCAGCCCCCTAAAATATTTTTGCAGAATGAAAGAAAATGGGATTCTAAGCAAATTTCCAACATACATTAATGAGAAGTTTCAGTTGTTTTAAAGTTATTTGTAAATGTAATTGTACTTGAAAGCAGTATTTATCCCGTTTTGCACAGCAAATGCATCTCCCTTCCAACAAAAACTCTCATTGCCTTGCATGCTTCTTCATAGGTTAATCAGCAAGTTTCTGCTTCATTGTTTCAAGAGTCAGAACCAGCTGTGCAGCAAACAAGAAGGGACAATGCAGAGCAAATCATTTTGCAGGCATGAGTGCGCAATTTTCTTGTTTTGCCCCATGGAATATGGTTTTGGTGTTTTATAGGAAATTCCCTTTGCGAATGTTGTGTGTCAACATTTTAACCACTGCATTCCTGATATTGGTGAATGCTGGCAGCACTTGGTATTTGGAGGAGAAAAACTGTATGTTGCCTCTATTGTTGACTCTAAAGCTGGCTATACTGAGAGGGGATTTAATTATCCTTCTGGAGTGTGCAAGGGAATGCTAGTCCAGCCTTTGGTTCTTCAGGGCTTGCTGCAGTACAGCTTGCAGTAGTAGTTAAACAACAACTAGTGGGTTGTAGTATCCGTAAGCAGCACTATTCTTATCACAGCAGTGTACCGTTGATTTATTGAATAGTAGAATTACATGATATGATGTGCATGCCACACAACAGTTTCTTCTTCTGGAACAGTGAGCACATTTACATTCTTACACCATTTATTTTTAAAGCTTTATTCAGAAGAAAGGAAATATATCATTAGATATTTCCACATTGCACTTAAAAAGCTCCCCTTAATGTGTTCTTTCCACATAGGTGCTGTTAAAATTACTAACATATATGATCTATTGGATGTTAAATGTGGCTTTAGCCTGTGAAATGCAAGTGGTTTTTTTAAAGTGTCCATAACATAATGTAGCCCTACAATGAACCCAAATCAATATATAAGGTCAAAGCAGAGTATCACTGGTATTATGGCTCTGCTAATTTAGCTTTGTAGAATTTATGTGACCAGACAGAACACATTGTACAACAGTAAAGAGGTTGATATTTTTCCTTTTCCCTTGTTATTCTACATATGTTCATTTGCACTTTTGTAACTGCCATCTACTGTGCAAATAGTAGAATGCAGGTATAACATTTTTGTGGTTCTATAGGAAATAGTACAGTAGAAAATCCATTTTACATTTTTTTCAGGGGACCATAAAATATGTTGTAAAAGCAGGGATATGTATTATGCATAATATAGGTATGGGACCTGTTATCCAGAATGCTCGGGACCTGGGGTTTTCCGGATAACAGATCTTTCCGTAATTTGGGTCTTCATGCCTTAAAGGAAAACTATACCCCCATATACCCCCAAAATGAACACTTAAGCAACAGATAGTTCATATCATATTAAGTGGCATATTAAAGAATCTTTCCAAACTGGAATATATATTTAAGTAAATCTTGCCCTTTTACATCTCTTGCCTTGAGCCACCATTTCGTGATGGTCTCTGTGCTGCCTCAGAGATCACCTGACCAGAAATACTTCAAATCTAACTGTAACAGGAAGAAGTGTGGAAGCAAAAGACACAACTATGTCTGTTAATTGGCACATGTGACCTTACATGTATGGTTTGTTGGTATGTTTGTGAGTACAGTGAATCCTACGATCCCAGGGGGCGGCCCTTATTTTTTAAAATGGCTATTTTCTATTTATGATTACCCAATGGCACATACTACTAGAAAAGTATATTATGATGATAATGGTTCATTTACATGAAGCAGGGTTTCACATATGAGCTGTTTTATGCAATATCTTTTTATAGAGACCTACATTGTTTGGGGGGTATAGTTTAACTTTAAGTCTACTAGAAATTCATTTATACATTAAATTAAACCAATAGGCTGGTTTTGCTTCCAATATGGATTAATTATATCTTAGTTGGGATGAAGTACAATGTACTGTTTTATTATTACAGAGAAAAAGGGAACCATTTTTAAAAATTTGGATTATTTGGATGAAATGGAGTCTATGGGAGACAGCCATTCCATAATTCAGAGCTTTCTGGATATTGGGTTTCCGGATAAGGGATCCTATACCTGTATAGGTGGGGCCAGACAAAACAATGTAAAATGATAGAAAACAAAATCAGGGGAAGTAAAAATTTGATTGTATTGTATTTCTATAGAGTTATTCTGACATTTTTTTTTTAAACTGCCAAAAGGTGTGGAGTAAAAGACATACAGTACATAACATACGATTTGTTATCTGTTGTGTATCCTGTGCAATTTCTCCTTTTTCAGCTTTGAATGGCTGCCCCCATGGCTACACAGCAGCTTTTTTATATAAACTACAATTGTGTTTCGGAAGCAACCACATCAGTTTTACCAGTGCAGCACAACAATACATTATATTTTCATGTAAAATGTATGTTTTACTGTAAGACGCGCCGGGAGATCACGCCAATCTCTTACCTCTTGGCGCGCCTCTCCTTCTAAGTCCCTGCGCAGGCACGCACAATTCAAATTGCCGCCAAAAGACTCCTTAAAAGGCAAGTCTCCATTTTGGAAGTTCCCCAAGCTGGTTCCAGTTTTTCTGATCCTGCTGAAGTGTTCTTTATTATTGAATTCCTGGTTTTTGACTTTTTTTGCCTGACTCTTGTTTTCTGCCGCCTGCCTTGAACTTTTGCCCGAATTCGACTACGCCTTCTCTTCATCATTGCCGGGACCTTGCTTACGATTATTGCTATGCACTTCCTTGTTGGATTCAGCTGCAGAAAGCCCGGGGGCCCCAAAAGGGCGTCGGTGAACACAGGAACCCACAGGGTACTTCTGTGCGTCCACAAGGTACAGTCACTGATCAAGGTTCCTAACAACACTGTTCCTTTAAAGCAAAAGTTTAGGTGAAAGTGCAAAATTGACTTAATTGCCAAAAACAATGTTTTGGTCCTTACTCCAGTGTTTTATACCTGCAGGAAGAGGAGGGACCAATAGTGCTCACATCCATTTTACCCATAATACATTGTTAACTTCAACATAGTGTGCATGATGAATATCACTAGTCCAACATATACTGTGAAAAAAATATTCTTTAAGAAAATCTTGTGACAAAAAAAGAATTCACTCCACATTTTAGCAATTATTAATACCGTGCTTCAATGTGAATATGTCTATAAGATGTCTGTGCAAATTCTATTTTAGACTTTCCTTGTCCTTTAAACAAACTGGGATTCTCATTGAAGGATTATTTTGCTGCAGCCATTTGCTCTGCAGACTTGGATAAAGTTTGTATTAAACAATATAAAAACTATAAAATCCACATTAGATTACATGACAACACATAACCCAGTGCAGTCTGCATATTCTGATTATTAATCTAGCTGTATCAGCTTCTGGCAGATATTATTTGGCTTGTTTTGTGCTGTTTTGATCATTTATGACAATCCCTAAGTAGCCCAGGCCACACTGAGCATGTGCGTAGTCTTGGTCTTGCAAAGATGTTTAACAAAGTTACAAGATGGTGAATCCCTGTGGCCAACTTTGAAAGCATAAATCATTTGTTTTATTAGGCTTGTGGTGTAGTAAAATCATGTTTATGTTTAGTATACAAAATACAGCATTTCTAGCCTTATTCTATTTTAGACTTAAGTTCCCCCTTTATTTTATAGCCGAAAATAACCATAATATGGCACCCAGCCCCCATAAAGTGAAGATGGGTTCTCGGCAGAGAAAGAGTCTTTCATACTTGCTATAACCAAGTCTGGAGACTTGCCCTATAGGCATACAACATATTGGGGCACTGCTAAACATCTGCAGGATTCCGACATCTCTAGGGCTCCTATATTAGGTAGAAGACACAACATTTAAATAGTAGTATTTGTTTTTAAAAGGGCTGGTTCACCTTTAAGTTACCTTTTAGTGTGTTGTATAATGTCCTATTCCTAGCAGCTTTGTAATTGGTCTTCATTATTAATTTTTTTCTTTATTGCCTATGGCACATACCGTAATATATGGCCAGAACCCACCCACATCCTCTCCGACAGCAGTTTAGAGAGAAAGGGGATACAAACACAAGATTTGATTAGCAGACTGGATTCACATTGTTATAACTGAACCCTAAAAATGAATGTGGATAAAAATTCCACATTTTACATACTGAACTTATTGCACCAACCTAAAGTTTCAGCTTCTCAATAGCAGCAATGATCCAGGGCTTCAAACTTGTCACAGGGGGTCACCATCTTGGAAAGTGTCTGTGACACTCACATGCTCAGTGGGCTCTGAGAAGCTGTTGAGAAGCTAAGCTTAGGGGGTCATCAAGCAATTATCAAGCAGAAAATGAGGATAAATGAGCCCGAGTAAGGTTATAATTGAGACATATGTCATGATAATATCATTTATTATAACGTACAAGTCCGGGGGGGGGGGTGCCCCCCTTGCCCCTATCAATGGACTCTCATGGATGGGTGTGTGTTTGATAACATTTGTGTTAAGCTGGTATTGTTTGGTTGTTATACATTCCATTTTTAAAAGTATAGGTGGATATTCCTAATACTTTGGTTTTGGCATATTTCTTCTGTGTGCTTCATGAACTGAAGCATACCTCCCAACATTTAAAAGAGGGAGAAAAAGATCTCCTGCGAATAGCGCGCCAACTCATTTTTGCCCATGCTCATTTTATTTTTTGGCAGGTTATGAAAGTTTGAACACATTTCTGGGAGTTATTGGGCCTATGTGTTATAACAGTTTTGCTAATGAAGATGAAATTGTTTTTTAAGACTTGAGTCACGGTTCTCTTAACAAACTTGTTTTTTTTCAATAGTTATAACTGTATCTTTGATTATCGTAAAAATGTATCTAAGTGCAGGTGCTGAGTATTCTGGGCTCTGCCACAAAGCCTCTTATTTAATTACATTTCAGAAACTTTGTACATTTTTCTGGCATCGGTGCAGGAGATCAAAGAGAAACTCAGGACTTTTTAATAAAACTCTGGGACTGCAGACTGAGCTGTGAAATTCGGGACTGTGCCAAAGAAAATAGGACAGTTGGCACTAATGATGTGCGGGTTAAGAAAAACTCTGACCCTAACCCGTCCCTCTGTGACATCATGAAAGAAGCAGGGCCTGGGCAAGTATATAAAAAGGCTAACGCAGAGGCGGATGTAGGGCAGAAGCTGGCGGCCCGAGGACGTACCGCGGAAGTCGGCGTGAACTCACCCACCCCGTAGGTAAACCCACGGGCTTTGGGTTGGCCTGCACATCACTAGCTGGGAAGTATGCTGAAGGCTTTTCACCAGATATACAATCTCAACCAAGGTCCTAGACTAGAGGAATAATTCCCATGCATCAAAAGAATCTTCTTCATGATATGTACTTTGTATTTTTACCAGTAGGTGGCTGTACTGTACTGACAGTCTGAATCCAGACCTTTCTTTGAAATCGTTCAATACCAAAGATTTTTTTCTCTCTATTACCCTCCCTTCTAGAGACATGGATCACAGAATCTACAGGGCTGGCTCTTAAGCACCATTGTACTGTGCCATAGATAGATGCTACATTTCTGTCCAGATCTTTGATCATTTCCCTCCAGGTGTTTAGTGGTAACATATGATGGATGTGGCTTCTCTCATGAACAAGACCAACACAATAGCTATTCTCTCCTACCTGAGGTGGTGAGGTTTTTACTTAAACCAGCACCTGTGTAATGACAATTTATATACTGGGGCAGTCACAGATATTTTTATGCTGGTGATAACAAGTAGCTGCATTGGGTTTAAAGTATTTGGCTCATTAATACAGTTTTCTAGGTGGTAGATTATACCCATAATTTGGGCGTGGAGCTCCAGGCTTCACTTCGTGGATAGTTTCCGCGTTTTTATGTCCGGCTAGAATTTGTGAAGGTATAACTCGGGAGTTTGCCTCTTCCTAATTGGACATCAGTAGATTCAAGCCGCCTCTGATATCCTGAATTTATTTGCAGAACATAAGTGTATTATCATAACTTAGTCTAAAAAAACAGTTTAGATGGTGTTGCCATAAATTATTTATAACGCATTACTTTTTCCATGTCACTTATACCCTAAGAGGTTTAATTCTGCATAACAGTCCAACACTGGATTACTGTTAAAATCTTGCTTGTTTATGTAAAACACAATAAAATTCATTAAACAAAAAAAAAAGAGTATTTCCATTTATGGCTATCCTACTGTTATCCCCAACCCCTTCAATTTGGGTGCTTAAAAGTGCTATTATGTATTATGAAAGCCAATCAAGTGCTACAAGCTTTGCAAAATAAAATCACCAAATTAGGTGTGTAGAAAGCTGTGTTGGTGCGAGGGTGAGCCCCTTGTAGGGCCATGCAGAGCAGCAGCTGTATTATTAAGAAGGTGAGTTATTAAATCAAGTCTTCTACCCAAATGCCACACAGTGGTGCCCTAATAATGCAAAGGGGAAGTACTTTAATGCAAAGACTTCCACACACAGTACACAGTAATCTTTAAGAGACCTTGTATTTGGCTTTACTATCTTAACATTGCTCCTCAGAACCTGACCAATCACTTCATAAAAAAATCCTAAACCTTTCCCTTACAAGAGAGCTATAAACTTCAGACATTCCAAGTTATTAATCTGGCATACAGTGGAAGCATGACAGGGCTGCTGCTATCCATAAACACTGTTCATACTTTCCTGCTGGGATGCTTGCTACAGTAAGGAACAGGAGGAATGTCTCGGCTTCATGTGCACTAGTTGCATATGAAACATGTTGGGACTTATTTCAATTTTTTTTTAACCCCACAGAACATTAATTGACAATTATTTTGGAATTTGCAATGATTTAAAAAGGTATTTAGACCTTGCCAGACCCTGTCAGTAACAACACTAGCATTACTGGAAAGAGGACAGTTCTCCTTTAGGAAAGCACTGTGTTTCTTCTCTGTGCTGTGACTACTGGACACACTATATTGTAACCTAGGAAAATAAACATTGGGCAATCTAGCTGCAGCAGAAGTCTAATTTCCAGCACCCCTTAAATCCGAGTTATCTTAGATAAAAACTGACAGGGATACATATGAGTAGGCTTACACCAGAAGCCTGCCTATCAAACATCTCATTACCAAACAAGGGTATTTATAGTAGCAACAGTAGCAGACATTGCAATCATAGGGCAGTAGGAAAGGGGACCCAGACCTATGTTCCACCATCTCCACCTTTTCTGCCCACACCTCCATGTCTGCTCTATTAGTCTGATGAGGATGTGCTGGGTGGGGAAGCAGCAGCAGAATAAAAGGATGTGGATTTGAGGGCCCTGAACATTTTTATTTGGGGAGGGTTCCACTAACCAGGGAAAGAAAGAAGAACATGTAAAATAATTATTATTAGCAACATGTTATTACGTGTTATTATTATTAATAGTGATTAAAAATAAAGGATCACCAAGCTGCATTAAGAGGAGGACAGGGACTTTATGGTCTGGAAGCAGAAAACGTATCCAAGGATCCCAGTCATGCACAATTTAGCTTGTTTCTCTTAACCAATACAGTTCATATTTCATAACCGATTCCACAGAGCTATACTCCAGAGAGTCTGGTTGCTAAGGTTATTGACCCTAACAATCGGGCCAGGAATTTGAACGTTAGGTTTAAATACAAGATGGGCAGCCTAGAGGATAAAGTGTAGCTAAAATAAGAACATCTGATTTCAAAATGAATCAGCTGGCTTGCCAGGTTTAATTTCATAGTCGCTAACCCATGCAGCCATGTATTGTTTTGAAACCATGTTAAAAAAGGCAGAGCATGAAAAAAACAGAATAACATAAAAATGATACTTACAAAGTTACTTAGTTTACTTCAGTCTAATGCTTTGCAAACAAAATACAACAAATAAAGACTTTATCCAGTTTCTACTTTACATATAAAAGCAGCCAAGCTCCTAGTGCAGGGTTTTCAATTTCTTTTTAAAGTAAATATTCACATGTTTATAATGCACATATCAATAAATAAAGTAGCTAAAATACATCAAATTAATTAATACCATGGGATAGTTCGTTAAACCTTTTTTTGTAAATATGTTCTGGAAAGTCTAAATCCAATATTTATATATTTGTAATGTACATTAGTGCGGATCCCTCTTTTTAAAGAGGTGGTTCACCTTTCAGTTGACTTTTAGTATGTTATAGAATGGACAATTCCAAGCAACGTTTCAATTGGTCTTCATTATTTATTTGTTATGGTTTTTGAATTATTTGCCTTCTTCTTCTGACACTTTCCAGCTTTCAAATGGGGGTCACTCACTCCATCTAAAAACAAATGCTCTGTGAAGCTACAAATGTATTGTTTTTCTACTTTTTATTTCTCATCTTTCTATTCAGGCCTCTCCAGTATCTTATTTAAATCAGTGCATGGTTGCTAGAGTAATTTGGACCCTAGTAACCAGATTGCTTAAATAGCAATCTGGACAGCTTTTGCATAAAAGGCTAAATAATTCAAAAACAGCAAATAATAAAAAATGAAACCAATTGCAAATTGTCTCAGAATATCATTCTCTACATCATACTAAAAGTTAATTCAAAGGTAAAAAGAGTTTTCCCTACCAATTCCACAATAAGACAGTAAAGAGATCTTAGCTCACCTATATGTATCTCCATAAAATATTGCTGTCAATTATGTATTTTATTTCATTTCTTATCTAACCTAGGTGCATTAAGAGTGCCATTTATGTTTCAAGATTGTATTGGTCTCCCCCACATACTGGTAACCACAGACGCAACTGGCAGCTTAAATAGAATGTTTATTATCAGAGGATATTCCGTGTTTCACTTTGTATATAGTACTGCTCTGGAAACATTTCACATTTGACCTTTATTCACAAATTCACGTGCTTTGTTATTGGAACAAGCACATTCCTCTTAGCTCCATCAAACTGTATTTCGCTTTTTAAACTAGGTGCAACCAATAAATGTTTTTAATGGTAAAACATGCGCTAATATCAGATCAATTGACATATTTCTGTAGTGTTTTGACAAATGGGTTACATAGATTACTCCTTTGCTTTTTGCCTGGATTGCAAAATCTGCTTTCTGTCATTTTTCTGCATCTTACTGGAAGCCTCACAAAGGTTTTTGTTATAATCATTCAAATCTCAACTAACCTTCCACCATCCACATCTGCATTTGAAAATCCAGTCCAAGGACTAAACTGTACTTCACTGACCCAGTGGAATGTTCTCAACACAGTGGTGAGAGTGCATTAACTTTAGCATGTAAAGAAGCATTCACATTGACTGGCTTTAACTGTGTTAAACAGGTTGCTAGAGAGCTGTTATGCACTAAAATGTGGGATTAAACTAATATTTCAAGACTCAACAAAAGCTATCAATTGTGACTGGCTATCCTGTCAAGTCAGTTGAAAATCATCTATGACACAGCATCAAAATAACATCTTATGGCAGTGCCCATGGATTAAAAAAAGTTCCCAAAAACCCACTTAAAGATTTGCAAAAATCAGAGCAAAGACAATGCCCATCGCAGTTCCTGTGGTTTAATTATAGTACACCTTGTCCACCATCTACTTATAATAATATATATATATATATATATATATATATATATATAGCTACATATTAATATAAATGTCATCAATTGCAAAAGAAAGCTTGATGATCTTTTTCTGCTTTCTAAAATGTACATTTTAAACATGAATTATTTCAGATTTTATTAAACGTCTCTAATTTTAGGTTCTTTTCCTAAACGATCTAGCTAAGACAAGAGCTATTTCTAAACCTTATTGTTATGCTTTATGGGTAACAATCTTGGTGTATAGTTTGAGTACTGCTCTCCAGCCATCATATTTCCCCACCCAGCTCCTACCAACTTTCCCTACTGCTATACCTGCGTTTGTGACCCAAAGTTAAAAAAAAATCAAAGTAGCTCTACATTAGCTCTAAAAGGGAATCTCCAGGCACGTTTCAGCCCCCATGCCGCCCCCCCTCCTGCTCCGCTCTTCTAACTTCCAGCGTCAGAGAGGGTGGAGGAGGGGTCGCATCGGTAGTGCAGTGAGTGCTATTGCGCTTGCTGCAATAGAAGAGCCGAATTTCCATTTTAAAAAACGGAAATTCATCTCTAAAATTTACCAGAGGCAGCTTTTTGCTGCCCTTGGTAACTGGCCGCTCCGTGCCGCCTGAGGCAAGATTCTCACCTTGCCTCATGGCTAGAGCGGCCCTGGGAATCTCTTAACCCCTATGCAAGGAATAAAGTAAGAGCACATACAAAGGGGTAACATAATAATAATACAGGTATGGGACCTGTAATCCAGGATGTTCAGGACCTGGGGTTTTCTGGATAACAGATCTTTCTGTAATTTGGATCTTCATACCTTAAGTCTATTAGAAAATGACTTAAACATTAAATAAACCCAATAGGCTGTTTTTGTCTCCAAGAAGGATTCATTATATCTCAAGTAATACGGATAAGATTCTTCATTTGTCACATGCATAGTTATACAGGTACAACATGAAGTGAAATGCATCCTGGTCCACTTTTTTAGACTGTGCAAAATTAAACATACTAGTTAAATACTACAACTAAGTACATAAGGATTACCAAAAAAATAAGAATTCTAAGAAAAGTATAGCAGCAGAGCAGATGTAGAGCAAGATAACCCATGTTATTTACATAAGTGACAGTAAAGAGAGTAAAGTTTGTATAAAATGCAAAAATATAAAAAACAGCACAGCAGTGCAGTACAATACACAAAATAACCATATTACATGAGGTGACGGTGAAATAAATGTAAATGGACTGTACTATGAGAAAATAAAACAAAGAAACAGTGCAGAAGTGCAGTAACAGTACACAGTATTAAAGTGCATAGTACGTGAATTGTATAGTACTGTATTGTGGTGATGTAGTGTCACATACATTAGGTCAAGTAGGTGCAAGTAAGAAAAAGAAAGGGAGGGGAGATTCTGGGTAAAGTTGCATGAACCATGTTATTTACATAGTGACAGTGAATGAAGATTGTATAAAAATATAGAAATATAAAAAAAACAGCAGTGCAATATATGACAATATAAAAAACAGCAGTGCAAGGTACTGTTTTATTATTTCAGAGAAAAGGGAAATCATTTTTAAAAATTTGGATTATTTGGATAAAATGGGAGACAGCCTTTACGTAATTCAGAACTTTCTGGATAACGGATCCCATACCTGTAATAAGACCATTTTATCATTTTCTTAAGAGCTACACGTACATGTTACTATGCATTTGGGGGCTTTTTTACAAAGCTGTGTAAAATAGTTTATGGCAGAAAAAAATGTAAAAATCAAAGTAAAATAAATGGCTTATTTCTAAAGCAGTGAAACTCTGATGACAGTGCCACGGAGATCTCAGAAATGTTCCATTAAAAATAAACGGTCACAACATTTATAAAGGTGTGTTGTTTCTTGTACACCTTCCAGATATTCTATTTTATAATCACCACTTTATGTACGGTAAGCCATTAAATAGAAAAAATCAGACAGCAATCAGTAAATGTTTGGTGGAAGACACTGTAAAATAATGTGCAAAAAGGGTTGATAATCAACATTCCAAGAAGCTGCTGCTTTGTATGAATTATGTACAGAATTTTAAATAGTGATCACCAAAAATCAATACACAACTTGATAACTGCACTACTATGCCAATATTTGGCATTCAAATTATGATGTGTTGTGTATTTTATAGGCCTGTAGGTGATACATAGTTAGCAAATTATTGCCTTTGCAAATTCACACAAGTCAGGAACCCGGTGAAAATAAATCTTTATAGTCAGCCCACCATAAAAATAATTACATTTGTTGTGTGTATTTTCTTTAAATTGTAGCCATAAAAGGAACCTTTCGTTTGGTAGCAGCATTGGAAACATAATTACCTTTGCTAGTGCATACTGTATAGTGCTCTAGGAACAGTAACCAAGTTCAGAGAAAAAACTCCCCTGACGCTTCATCACCTTCTGCAGAGAACTGTGGGATGGGTGTGAGTGACTAAAGGAGCCTAGTCGGAGAAGGAGATATATATAAAATCAGTAGCACACTGCTGTCCTCAACATTGACTAAAATTCAAAGGCAGCTTGACCTTGTCATGCCAACTATGGCGCAAATTCACTAAGCGCCGAACGCTAGCGTTAATTCGCTAGCGTTTGGCATTTTTCGTTACTGCGCAAATTCACTAACGAACGCTGGTGTAGTTTCGCTAGTGTTACTTTGCACCCTTACGCCAGGCGAATTTTCGCTAGCGACGTAACTATGCAAATTCACTAACTTGCGCAGTGTACTGAACGCTACCTTTTACGCTAGACTTCCTTCGCCACCCCAGAAGCGCAATAGAGTAGATAGGGATTGTTTCAAAAAAGTCACATTTTTTTCTAAGTCCCAAAAAACGCTGGCGTGTTTTCTATATGATGGGTGATAGGCTGAAAAAGATCGAAAACATTTTTGGGGCTCCCCTCCTTCCCCCCTACATTTCCTGACTCATGGCAACTTACTTAGACAGTGGGCACATGTGTAGGGCAAAATAAAATTTTTATTTGCTGATTTGAAGGTTTTCTAGGCATTTGTAGTGCTAATACGTGTTCCTCCATTGAAATTTGAATTTCGCGCCATATGCAAATTAGCCTTCGCTAGCGTAACTTCGCTTTACATAGCGAATCTTCGCAACTTTACGCTACCCCTGTGCGCAACTTCGTATTTTAGTGAATTTGCGGAGCGCTGGCGAAAATACGCCTGGCGAAGTTGCGCCTGGCGCAACTTCGCATCTTAGTGAATTTGCCCCATGAGCGATATGAACACCAAAGCAATAGTACCCATGTTTCCAGGTTTTAGGTTAAGATATGGGAGAAATATGTTGCTAGGCATTGCAATGCAAATTTTTCAAAATGCATCTAAAACAACCTGAAAAAGATTAAATCTGACTCCAGCAATGACAGCTGATACCTTTCAAGTGAATAGAAAGTGGTTTACAAAAACAGTTTTTTTCATCCCACCTTTTTATTGTCTAAATGCTGTCTCTATACTCGAATGCTATTCTAACAAATTCCTTCATTTGTCCATCTGAATCTTTGAAGTAAAGTGCAAATACATTATGCATGGGGTCTGAGGATGGTGTCATCCGTTTCTGTACAAGAGAACTGAATGTGCTTTCATGTCTTAAATATATTGCAATTGATGTTTTCTTTGTTGTTTATTAGTTCTCTAGGATTTTGTATATTATACAACTATTTATACATACAAAAATACATATATTTCTTAAACAAAAAAATGGTATATCTGTTGCTATCTCAGAAAGGCTGAGATTGGAATGTCACAAATTTCTTTAAACTATTCCCATATTATTAGAGTTCTTGGAGCACCTTGATACATCAGAACTGATAAAATATATTTTCCCATTTAATACCAATGCTGGACGGAGGCATATTTAATACTATCTACAACACACATTTGTTATGGATTCACGAAAGAAATTCACACAACACAGGAAAACGAAAGATTGCAACAGCACTCATTAGTATACAGGTATGGGACCTGTTATCCAGAATGCTTGGGACCCGGAACTTCCTGGATAACGGATCTTTCCATAATTTGAATCTTCATACCATAAGTCTAAAGAAAATCATGTAAACATTAAATAAACCCAATAGGCTGGTTCTGCTTCAAATGTGGGTTAATTATTTCTTAGTTTGGATCAAGTGAAATGTACTGTTTTATTGTTATTTTTAAAAATTCTTTGGCTAAAATGGAGTCTATGGAAGATGGCCTTTCCATAATTTGAATGTTTTTGGATAACAGGTTTCCGGATAACGGATACCATACCTGTACTCATATTTGTTATAGCTATAATCACATGTTTAAATATTAAATTTTATATGAAATAGCTTTAACTATGGCTTTTATTAAAGGAAAACTATACCCCCCAAACAATGTAGGTCTCTATTAAAAGATACTGAGTAAAACAGCTCATGTGTAAAACCCTGCTTCATGTAAATGAACCATTATCATAATAATATACTTTTCTAGTAGTATGTGCCATTGGGTAATCATAAATAGAAAATTGCCATTTTAAAAAATAAGGGCCGCCCCCTGAGATAGTAAGATTCACTGTGCACACATACAAACCACATGTAAGGTCACATGAGCCAATTAACAGACAGAGTTCTGCCTTTTGCTTCCTCACTTCTTCCTGTTACAGTTAGTGTTGTAGTATTTCTGGTCAGGTGATCTCTGAGGCAGCACAGATAGAGTCACGAAATGGTGGTTCAAGGCAAGAGATGTAAAAGGGCAATATTTATGTAAATATATATTCCAGTTTGGTAAGATTCTTTAATATGTCATTCAATTTGATATAAACTATCTGTTGCTTAAGTATTCATTTTGGGGGTATAGTTTTCCTTTAAGTGCACTGCAAGATAAACTGTACAAGGTGCTATCTGGATTGGTTTCCAACCGAAAAAGGGATTATTCCCAACACTTAAACCTAATGTAACTATAAATAGTGGAGAGGCTCTTATAAGAATGTCTGCACAGATGTCAGTGTTACAGTGAGTGCTCTCACAATTAACACCCTTCTGAGTTAAAGCACTTAAAGTGGGTATAGTGGTTTGTTGATGCTCAGCGATTAAGACTTTGTACGTGACATGAACTGTCATTGCTGTTTCTAGCCAATCTGCCAGTCAAGCACAGTTTATTTTCTGGCAACAGCCAGAAGACTATTGGGGTTATATAATAACAGGCAATACATTTGTACCAATGCAGTAACCGATCAGCAGGAAGCCTTTACTTGTTCAAAAGCCACAGTCTCATTGGTTGCTATGGGTTACTGCAGCTGGGCAAACTTAGTGGCTTGTAAAATGGTTGTATGGTATTTGCATAGCTGTAAGAAACAATTTAGTAAAACATTATCCCTACTTGGTGTTTATATTGTAGTTTATCACCCCCTAAAGAGATAATGTAAAAATCACCAGCAGGATAGTAAGTCTCCAGTGAATAGTAAGCCTGGGTTGGGGAACCAGTGCCTGAGAGGTGTGAGGTAAGTCTGGTACAGAAAGGGCTGAGTAGAGTTATCTGGAAAGGTTCCAACAAGAATTTTAGTGGGGTCGGTACACCAGTATCAACACCTTAAGTGGACCCTGATAGGTTAAGTGTAACAAAGTGCCTTAGAAATGGAATGACAGTGAAAGTATCCCTGAGAGAATCTGAAGAGAAAACCTGGGGCCCCAATATTGACATATGTATGCTAAAGTTCTATTGTGGAAACTATTTTTTAAAAGTTAATTATTTCAGAACCACTAGCACCAAACAATGTTTCTCAGCAGCAGTTCACATATTCCACATACTGCAAGGATCCAACATAAGAGATATTAAATTCAGCCATATGAAAAAGTTTGGGAACCCCTCTCAGCTTGCATAATAATTTACTCCACTTTCAACAAAAAAGGTACGTCTTTCATTTCCCAGGAACATCAGAGTACTGGGGTGTTTTCTGAACAAAGGAGTGAAGCAGTATTCAGTTGTATGAAATGAAATCAAATGTGAAAAACTGGCTGTGCAAAAATATGCAAATTTTGCTAATTTGAATACATGTAACTGCTTAATACTGATTACTGGTAACACCGAATTGGTGGGATTAGCTCCTTAAGCCTTGAACTTCATATGCAGGTATGTCCAATCATGAGAAAAGGTATTTAAGGGGGCCAATTGCAAGTTGTGCTTCAGTTTGACTCTCCTCTGAAGAGTGACAGCATGGGATCCTCAAAGCAACTCTCAAAAGATCTGAAAACAAAGATTGTTCAGTGTCATGGTTTAGGGGAAGCCTACAAAAAGCTATCTCAGAGGTTTAAACTGTCAGTTTCAACTGCAAGGAAAATAATCAAGAAATGTAAAGCCACAGGCACAGTTGCTGTAAAACCCAGGTCTGGCAGGCCAAGAAAAATACAGGAGCGGCATATGCGGAGGATTGTGAGAATGGTTACAGACAACCCAAAGATCACCTCCAAAGACCTGCAAGAACATCTTGCTGCAGATGGTGTATCTGTACATTGTTCTACAATTCAGCATAATTTGCACAAAGAACATCTGTATGGCAGGGTGATGAGAAAGAAGCACTTTCTGCACTCACGCCACAATCAGAGTCAGTTGTTGTATGCAAAAGCTCATTTAGACAAGCCCCAGTCATTTTGGAACAAAGTACTTTGGATAAAAATTTAGTTATTTGGTCATAACAAAAAGTGCTTTGCATGACGGAAGAAGAACACCGCATTCCAAGAAAAACACCTGCTACCTACTGTCAAATTTGGTGGAGGTTCCATCATGCTGTGGGGCTGTGTGACTAGTTCAGGGACTGGCGCCCTTGTTAAAGTCGAGGGTCAGATGAATTCAACCCAATATCAACAAGTTCTTCAGGATAATGTTCAAGTATCTGTCACAAAATTGAAGTTATGCATGGGTTGGATATTCCAACAAGACAATGACCCTAAACACACTTCAATATCTACAAAGACATTTATGCAGAGGGAGAAGTACAATATTCTGGAATGGCCGTCACAGTCCCCCGACTTGAATATCATCGGAAATCTATGGGCTGTCCATGCTCAGCAGCCATCAAAGTGAACTGAACTGGAGAGATTTTGTATGGACGAATGGTCAAAAATACCGCCATCTAGAATTCAGACACTCATCAAAAGCTATAGGAGGCGTTTAGAGGCTGTAACATTTGCAAAGGGAGGCTCAACTAAGTATTGATGTAATATCTCTGTTGAGGTGCCCAAATTTATGCATCTGTATAATTTTGTTATAATGCATATTGCATATTTTCTGTTAATCCAATACATTTTATGTCACTGCTGAAATACTACTGTTACCATGAGGCAAGTTATATATAAAAAGGAAGTTGCTACTTTGAAAGCTCAGCCAATGATAAATAATACTTTTTCACATGACTGTTAATCCCATATTCTACAGAATGAGCAGCCATTTGGGCCTTTGGGCCAACTATAAGCCAAGGTAAGATATTCTTATATTTATACTGGAGCCTGAAACTTGTGGACAAATTGGTGTAATTGGTTTGCCAGAAGTTTGCCTCACTACAAGGGTTGTACTTATTATTTTTCTCATAAATCTAGTTATACATAATAAATGTACTGTATTTGTTATTGAGTTTAAAAGTTAAAATGTATAACTGTGAAAACTGTGATGGAAACTGTGTTGGAAATATGGATTTTTGTTTGACTTATTTACAGAGAGATATGCAGGCAGCAAATACAAATTAATTTTAAAGGAGAAGGAAAGCTACAGAGGCATTTTATTGCCAATAGATTAGCTGCAATACTGCAAGCTAGAATGCTATATTTATTCTGTAGAATGTTTTACCATACCTGAGTAAAAAGCTCTAGAAACTCTCTGTTTGTTTAGAATAGGAGCTGCAGTATTAATGTGGTGTGACATCACTTCCTGCCTGAGTCTCTCCCTGCTCTGGGCTCAGATTACAGTAGAGAAGGGAGGGGTGGGGGGAGAGGAGCAAACTGAGCATGCTCTTGCCCAGGGCAATGAGGTTTAAGCTGAAGGCAGGAAGTCTGATACAGAAGCCCATGTGTACACAATAGAAGGAAAGAAATGCAGTATTTCTTTTGACAGGGGACTCAGAGCAACATTACTTTGGTACTTTACTGGTATATTTAGATGGACCTTTATGATAAGGCTTACTTAGTTTTAACCTTTCCTTCTCCTTTAACATAATTGAGCCAGCATGTGATGAGCTATTTTGGGGGAAGCTTGTTTGTCATGGTAGCAACATGGTTGTTTTCTGACCTGGCAGCATGGATGCAAATATTACTGCATTTGTTATCTCATTATCTAGTGAACTACATGCTGGCACTGAAGTGCAATTCAAAGATATAGATACTGGTTTCAATGCTCACGGCCAGTTATTTAAAAAAAATCTCTGTGACCAATTCACAATATCATCCAAGGATTATTATTGTCCCACCAACCTTTAAAGTCAGCTGTTAAAATCCATGATAGAAATTGGATCACTTTATTCTTTGCTGTGATCAAGGTACATTTAATAGTTTAATTCAGTCAGACTGCAGAAGCATCTTTGCTGTAATGAATACCGTATTAAAAATAGTTTTGTCTCCAGTCTTTTCTAAGAAACTTTTCTCCCTGGCTTGTTTTCAAAATAACAGCTGGCTACTCAGGCAAAAAAAAAAATTCACGTGTTTTATTTAATGGAATAACACAATGCTTAGTCATACATTTGTAACCTATGCATGAAAAAAAATTTACTTTTGAGGGGAAGCAATGATAAGGGACATTACAATCAAATAGTGCAAGACCACTTTTCTCTTTCACAGAAATCACTTAAAGGCCACAGTAGAAAGGCTTTTCACTCTTAGACCCATAGGTAATAAATGGCATTACGTTTGTCCAGGAGCAAGTAACCCATAGGAACAAGTAAAATGTTTGCTTTTAAGCAGGTGACCAATAAATACTACCTGCTGATTGATTGCTATGGGTTACTGCTCCTAGGCAAACTTAATGCCTTTTATTACATAACCCCTTAAGGGTCAAATGGGCTAAGAGGTATGCTGTACTCTACCCTGTGATGTAATGGCAGATTCCTATGATGCATTTGGGAGAACTAAAACCCCGCTAAGCGGAAAACCCCACCCCCTACCCTCCATTGGCCCCCTCCCTGTTTTTTCCCCTCCATAGTACCTTTCTGGTACCATCCATGTTCATGCAGAGTAGCGCAGAGGAGCTCATAGGTGGCATCTTCAGTATCTTCTGATTCCTTGCGTAAGTAAGCGCAGACACTGAACTTTACCACACATGACCATTTGGGGCCAGGTTAGTATTCATACCTACTGTGAATACACTAGAAAGCTCCAAAGACTAACAAAGAAAACTAGAGAATCCTAAGATACTAAAGATGGCACCCATGGGAGCAGACATCTGTGATAATATCCATTATAAACTTGTTGTTTTGATATGCTGTAGAGCCACAAATATGATGTCCAAAGAAAGTACCATGTATTTTTGCTATTTCTTTAGTATATTTACTGTTCATTGTTAAAAACCATTGGTGACCACATTTCTTTGTGAAAGTAAATGTGCTGAGCAATATAGAGCAACGTGGATACCTTCCTCCTCTATTTCTGAAAAGACTAGCTAAGGTGAGTAGTCGCGCAACAATGCTCCACTGGGAAGGTACCAGCAAGTATATATAGTGCTACACTTGCTATGCAACTTAACTATGACTACCCTCTGAAAATATTCTAGGCTTAACCTGGAAAATGATTTGAAGGGAACTGATTTCCAACCAGTTCCACATTACTTACATTTCTACTGGCGGAAGATATTTCCATTTCCATCCTATGAAGATTTTGTTTGTAGTAGGGATGCACTGAATCCAGGATTCAGTTCAGAATCCTTCTGCCCGCTGAACTGAATCCAAATCCTAATTTGCATTTACAAATTAGGGGCAAGGAGCATTCCCCTTCCCACCTCTAATTTGCATATGCAAATTAGGATTTGGTTCGGTAATCACCCGAATCTTTCGCAAAGGATTCAGGGGTTCAGCGAATCCAAAATAGTGGATTCAGTGCATCCCTAGCATGTAGATACAAGGAAAATAAATTGTTGCATTTAAGTTTGCATTTTATCTTTTATATTCCTCAGGGCCTTATTTACACATACGGTATATATATATATATATATATATATATATATATATATATATATATATATATATGTATATATATATATATAGATATAGAAAGCTTGGGGCACTCACAGGGTTTATGTTGCAAAAAACAAAAAAGGTTTATTTAGCCTCAACGTTTCGATCCCCTGCAGGCATCTTCGTCAGGAGCAGTATGCAGCAGTATATGTTTGTTTGTCTGTATACTTCTCCTGACAAAGATCCCTGTGGGGCATCGAAACATTGAGGCTAAATAAACCATTTTTGTTTTTTGCAACAAAAACCCTGTGAGTGTCGCAAGCTTTCTTTCTGTTGCAAATAACCAGTGCTGGCACCCAGGTAGTATCTGAGTCTACAGAGTGCACCATTGCTTCTTTTATATTTGGCCACTTTTGCAGGTCTCAGTACATGTTTTGAGCAATATAATTCCATGCATAGTTAAAGGTTTACTCACCAAGTCATTTTGTAAAAAGTTTGTTGACCAATTTCTGTATGGAAAAGATTGCAGAGCAGTGGGAATTGATTCAGTACAGTATTTAACTGAATTGGATGACATTTTCAGATGATTACATACGTTTCCAATTAGGTTTATTGACATCATTGGTATAAACAAACAAAGACATTCATTAAAAAGGAGCCCTTGCCGTTTGGGGTTACTGCAAAACCATTTACAAAGTTTGACAGATTTCTGTAATCCTCACCAATCAATCATCAGTTAGCTATTACTGGTCTAGTACAACCACAGTAATAAATGAATGATTCATATTAGAAACATATCATTATTGGACGTTATGCCTCCAATAACCACCACATTCGCTTTGTCTTTTTAGTGTGTGTTGACACAAAGTAATTAAAGACAATTACATTCCTAAAGCAACCGAAAAGGTTTCGCGTGTTCCAGGAGTTATTAGTGTTCAAGAGATAATATCGATGGGGCTGTGTGAGACAGAACACACACTTGCTTAATAAGTAGATTAGTCTCTGTTTTCTTTTGAAACTTTCCTTTTCCCAAGGGTGATATCTGTAATATTTCATGAGGTTTATTAAAGACCTGGGACATTATTTACAAAGACCTACTATAAATCATATAAATCCTTTATCGTAAACAGAGTAATACAGGGAGAATAAAGTAAATAGCCAAGATATTGCATGGAATTAACAGTTTGAAATCCTCAGAACAATGCATATGTATACTGTCAGTAGGAACCTGAACAGAATCAGTAGGGTGTATTTTGGAAGCACTAAAGATTTGAGCTTCTTTTCAAATAAAGGTGGCAATAGACGTTACAATTATGATTTTTCCTGCGACCATTGGAAATAATATTGAGTTGATGTTCCTTAACCTGATTGTTTTGCCAACCTGACTGTCCCATCTCAGCCTGTCAGTTACAGTTTCTAATGCTAACCAGGGGCACTCCACCAATGAGGCGAGTTGATCCACTCGCCTCAGGCGGCAGCGCCCCCCTGGTTACCAGGGGCGGCAAAAATGCCAATCCTGGTAACTAAGAGCAATTGCGCTCTCTGCACTAGCGTTGTGCAGTGCCCCGACCCCCTCCTGTGCAAAAAACTGTGAGCTCCGTGAGGAGGGGTGGGGGCGGCAACGGAAGGCCGCCTCGGGCAGCATAAAGGCGCGGATCGGTGCTGATGCTAATGGACTCCTGCTGCACAAATATGGCAGCTCCCTCATAGACGAGCACAGGGAGTCAGATAGGTAATGTAAAAGCTTTGAGCAAATACTAAAGGCACAAATTATAAACAAGATACCCTGCTTGAATTTGGACTGCCTGCCTTGTTCTAGTTGCTGATATTGCACTCGTACTAGTGAGAAACGTATCAACGAATGTAGCAAATTGTATCAGTTCAGAATCTGCACCTGAATTAATATACACAGAAAGTAGTGCTACACAATCATTTTCACCGCTCTTTGCAGCGTCGGGTGCCGACTGTGACTCTGTCTGCCCAGGTCAAATCCAATCTCCCAAAACATATTCCAGCAGCACTCCAGTTCAGTGAAAATATAATTTATTTGTGCGACGAGTGAAGCTTCACTCTTCGCACAAATAAATTATATTTTCACTGAACCGGAGTGCTGCTGCACCTCAATTAATGAGATGCCAAACTGAAACACCAGAGACATTAAACTTCAATTTTTGAAAAACAGTAAAAAATAAAAGATAGAAAGCACTTCAGACCCTCTCCTATTCAACATCCAGCCTCTTGTTAAAACTGCTGCCTGGTTGTAAGGGTAAATTGGCCTTTAGCCAACCAGATAGCTGCTGAAATTACAATTCTGAACAGAGAATTTAACAATCCAAAAACTACTAATAAAAGTCTCAGAATAGGACTTTGTAGATCATGCTAACAGTTAATGTAAATGCAAACTTCCCCCATTAATGGCTTCCCTGGTATCTGTATCAGGGAAAATATAAACTGATATCAAACAGTTGAATACATTCTTCCCATAAAAAAGTGTGTTTTTAAAAACAACTGTCCTTACTGTCAGAAAACTTAAATTCACCCAGAGTCACTAGCCACTATTTGCATTTCAAAGGTGTTTCTAATTGCATTTAATGTTTTGTTATAAACAAACTTGAACCGTAAATGGAACTGTAGAAGCAGGGCACCATACAGTACATGTCATTCTGGCCAACTCAGCCATAAAATGCTCTGCTTCTACATAAAGAGAATTATAACAAGGACCAGACCTCTTTGGTTCCTGTATCTAGTATAGAAACTGTAATCATTGCAAAGAAACTTTTACACAATTTGAATAATCAGGAGATTAAATATGACAAAAAATGTTAGTGCAATATCTTTGGTTTTCTCTATTGCTTCTTTGTGTGACAGATAAAATAAAGAAAGTGTGCAGAGATGAAAGGGAAGGCAGTGTCACATCATAAGATTAGCAATAAGTTGTGCTGAGATACAGAGCAGGGAACTGCTTTGGAAGACAGAAATAAACGTTGTCTTGAAAAGTAGCACAGAGCCTGTCAGGATTGTTTAGAGATTATGTTGCCATTGACATGGATAACAACCAGCTAAAGGGGAATTTGCTTGTTGAAGTATGTGATTGTAATTAAGATAATTAAAGTGTCACCAGTTGCACTAGCCACACATTGGGTTGTGCAGTTATTGCGATTAATGGAATTGTTAGATTGGCCTTCTCATAAAACAGACCAAATATCTATGAGCTCAGCTACATGGATAAGTTGCAACCCAGTATGATCCAATGGTCAGTTTCAGGTGCAAATTACAACATACTGCAAATACCATGTAACAAGCAGACTACACTTAACTTGGTTTCTTGAAATATCTGGATGTAGGAAAAGGCAAATTCATTCATTTTCAATTCATTCATGTAATATAGAAAAGAGAACGATAACTCAGCTACTTCAACATATAAAAGCAAAGTACAGGATTATTATGAGATTTTAATGGTTTTGCTGTAATAAGACAAAACATTTCAATTTACATGTATATTGTCTGGGTGTTTGGGTTTCCTGTCACAGTCTTAAACCCTGCTGTTAGATTAGTTTGCTTCTGTTAAAATTGCTTTTACTGTAGTGTGTGTATTTCTGTGTTTATCATTTGTTGGAACTTATTGGTGTTGAACATGGATATTTGCAAAGAGTTAAAGGCTATCATTAATTCATGTATAGATTCTTTCTGGAGGATTGACATACAGATATGGGACCTGTTAATCAGGATGCTCAAAACCTGAGATTTTCTGGATAAGGAATTTTTGTGTAATTAAGATCTCCATACCTTTAAGGGCACATTTACTAAACCTCGTGTGAATTTTTACCTTGAATTCGAACTCTGAATAGAATTTTCAAAAATTTATTAATGTAACTTTGACAGTGGGAGTTTTAAAATTCTATAATCAAAGTGGGAAAATTTGAAAATCGAAGTTTAAATGTGCCCCTAAGTCTACTAAAAATAATTTAAATATTAATTAAACCCAATAGGATTGTTTTGCAGCTCTGGTGCTGGGTGGGGAGGGGTTGGAGAGTGGGTAGGCATGGAGCAGGCAGTTGGTGGGTGCTGAGCGGGGAGTGGGTGGGGAGGTGCAGGTGGCCGGTGGGTTAAAAGTTGCGATGAGATGGACCCTCTGAAGATTTTTTTGCAGGTGGCTCAAGCCCACTGTATATACGCCACTGACTAAAATTAAGTTTACTCGTTAGAGAGAACGAACATTTTTGCAATGATGAGGGTGACATTCAGAATGTTTATAGAAAATTATAGTATTGTAAAATGTACTCACTTTACTGTGTCAGTCATAGAGCATTTGTAGCAGATGTTCTGTCAATTCTTTAACCTTGTGTTAGGAACCTTGGTAACCTGCAGGGAGTATTCATTGGCAATACCCAGCACAGTTTAATACATGTCATTTCCTAAACACATTTGAAATTGCATGTCATTTCCTCCTTCTGTTTATGCATTTTTCCTTTGTTTCATTCAGTGACAGCATAAACTGTACTTTCACTTGTTGCCTACATCTGACTTCCTTGAACCACACATCTGCTAATGAATGATGTGTATAGAGACAATTAGGTAGGGCTGCACCTTGTTGTAGACCAGTAGTTTGCATTATAAGGATGACAGCATCATTTGAATTCAGCTTTTGGTTCATGTTTGTTTTAATAAATTACAGAACTAGGAGAGTTCCTGCTTCCAAAGGAATTCATGATGTGTTTGTTATGCTCACATGTTTACAACAGAGGGTATACAATGTTTCAGATATCAGGATTTGTGAAATTTTAATACACGTATGAGAACTGTTATTCAAATTGCTTGAGATCTGGAGTTAGCTGAATTAGGGGTCATTAACTTAACTCTGCTAAAAAGTCGTATTGTTATGTCTCCAAAAAGGATTAATTATATCTAAATACAAGGCACTGTTTTATTATTATAGACAAAAAACAATATTTTTGTGAATTCATTATCCAGATAAATTGTTGAAATACTCTAAACCATCAAAAACAAAGGAATCTTAAATCAGTTGATTCACAGATAATTAATTGATAACCATTTCATGAATGATTTGTGAAACTACAAAATGTGTCCATTCAGTATTTGTGTCTTTCATACCAATCATGCTTTGGGGCATGTTCATTGGTCACACGCCATAGTTCTCTGCTATGACTACACAAGATATGCAATTACAAAAAAATGGAGCTGGTTTCTTTTGATGTTTAATCACCAGAACCATTTAAACACAAAGAACCAATTTGCCTTTCTCCAGAACCACTGGGGCATCTCGTTCCTAGCATTGCTTTTTTTTTCCAATTTCCAGATCCAAGACACTGTCATCTTGGGGCAGCATTTTGCCAAAATACACATAGACAGCACTGATGCAATCATGCATTGTTTGCCGTAGGCATACACTTTCAATTTCCATTCTACACTTCCCAGATGTCACTGTACTCCTCACATTTCCCCTTCCTCCTCACCATCTAATTGTGTGTTTATAGGCAGAGATAAGCACCACTGGGTGCACTAACTAGGGAAAGCTTAAATGTCTGCACTTATTCTGTACCCCTCATGCATATTGCAAAGAATTATAATGCGTAGAATGATTCCTTGGTAAATGCATGCGTGTTTTTGTTTGGGAAAAGACCCATATACCTTATCATTTTGTTTGTAGATTATCAGGTTAGCAGCTTCTTTTTTCAGATTCTTTAAGCGAATCATGTTTTTACCTGTGTTATATAAATATATAATTTCTCAAAATTGCAACCAGAGCATAACAAAATAACCAAAAAGCTCAAAAAGTCGTCTTTTTAAAGTTTTTAACAGTTCATTTTCTGGATTTTCAATGTTAAAATGTTTCTAGAGGCTTTAAAAATGAACATTTGGGCATAGATTAAAATACAGTATTTACTCGTTAAAGGGGTGGTTCATCTTTACGTTAACTTTAAGGGGCACATTTGCTAAGGGTCGGTGAATTTTCAAATTTAAAAACTACGAATTTCTAACAAATTTTTGGGTACTTTCCCCATCGAATAGGCCTAAATTCGACTTTGACTTTGATTCGAAGTAAAAAAGTTAGACTTTTAAAATCGAAGTACTGTCTCTTTAAAAAAGTTTGACTTCAACACTTCACCACCTTAAACTTTAGAAGTCGAAGTAAAAGCATTTGATCGATTAAAAATGAATACTTAAGCAACAGATAGTTTATATCAAATTGAATGACATATTAAAGAATCTTACCAAACTGGAATATATATTTACATAAATATTGCCCTTTTACATCTCTTGCCTTGAACCACCATTTCGTGACTCTATCTGTGCTGCCTCAGAGATCACCTGACCAGAAATACTACAACACTAACTGTAACAGGAAGAAGTGAGGAAGCAAAAGGCAGAACTCTGTCTGTTAATTGGCTCATGTGACCTTACATGTGGTTTGTATGTGTGCACAGTGAATCGTACGATCTCAGGGGGCGGCCCTTATTTTTTAAAATGGCAATTTTCTATTTATGATTACCCAATGGCACATACTACTAAAAAATTATTATTATGATAATGGTTCATTTACATGAAGCAGGGTTTTACACATGAGCTGTTTTACTCAGTATCTTTTAATAGAGACCTACATTGTTTGGGGGTTATAGTTTTCCTTTAAATCGCTAGAATCGTTACTTCGACTGAATATGGCCAAATTCGATTAAAAAACCTTAGACCGAATATCGAAGTAATGCAATTTGATGGTTGAATTTGAATTTTTTTAAACTTCGAAATTCGACCCTTGATAAATCTGGCCTTCGATCGTTGAAATAAAATCCTTCGAATCGTTCGATTCGAAGGATTTAATTGTTCGATCGAATGAAAAATCCTTCGATCGATCGATCGCAGGATTTGCCCAAAATCGTTCGACTTCGATATTCGAAGTCGAACGATTTTAGTTCCCAGTCGAATATCGAGGGTTAATTAACCCTCGATATTCGACCCTTCGTGAATCGGCCCCTAAGTGTCCAGGGCGCCGAACGCTGGCAAAGTTGCCCTAGCGTTACTACGCCAAGCGAAGATAAATTGCGATAGCTTTGGCTAATTTGCATACGTTGGGAAGTTAAAGTTCAATGGATGTATATGTTGCAGCAAATACATTACACTACACAAGCCCAGGGAAACCTTAATAAAATAAAATAAAGTTGTTATATTGCCCTACACATGAGCCCAATGTATAGTTTATGTGCCATACGTTAGGAAATGTAGGGGGGGGGGAAGCCGCTTTTTTTCAGCCTATCACCCTGAAAAAGGAAAAGACACCAGCGTTTTTGGTAATTAGAAAATTTTTCAAATATTTTTTGAGGAAGTCCTATCTACTCTATTGCATTTTGCCTGGTCTGAGGTGGCAAAGGCAAGTCTAACGTAAGAGGTAACGTTAAGCGAAATCCGCATCTTAGTGAATTTGCGTAGTTACGTCCATTCACCATATCGCAAATTCACCAGGCGTTAGGGAGTGAAGTACCGATAGAGTCTATTTGCTAGCAAAATTTTCACCTTTCTTTAGTACATTTGCCCCAATGACTGTTGAGACTGTTGAGGCTGCATGTAAAGTACGCAAAACAGATATATGTAGTTTCCTTTAAAATGTATATAATTTCAAGATCTTAAACCAAGATTCAGTTGCTTACCAGTCTAAATTGTTATGGCAATATACATATATATTCACTGTGTCTTCCAACACAGGTTTCCAGTTATTGTAAATGTTGCACTTGAGTTTAATTTTAACTTTTTTTAAACATTTTAGTGCATTTGGAGGCAAATAAATTCTACATCTAAAATAAACACAAGTACATGCCAAGTCCATGCAGCTGAGAAGTGTGTCTATTGCCCAGTACAGCGTGGCTTTATATACACATACAGTATAATGAATGCATGGAAGCTTGAGCAGCTGCCAACTAGAGCAGATCATAAATTAAAATTAGGTGTGGAAAATAGTTTCAGCATCAAAAACACAGAGACAGAATGGATTATATCTGAATCTTTTTTGGGATTAAATTCTAAAACACCAGAAATGTATTAAATGCAACAGCCCTTCCACAAGCCATGCACATTGTAGCTATTGTGATTTGTCATTAAGCTGGTTTCAATGAGGACTTATCATGAAAACAAACATTTAATATAAGCTTTATGGAAATAATACATTTTCTAAATAAATATTATCAGATAAAAGTCAAGATGCTTTTTTCAAGATGCTTTTTACTCTCCCCTTCTCAGAAATCTGTCTCTCTAAATGCAGCTTTGTGTTAGAGTGGGTTATATTTAGGACAAATACATTTGTTGTGTTACTCCCTTTGCTTAGATGATGCATTAGAGCTGTCTTCTCAAAGAAACAACTCCAACACAAAGCTTTATATAGAGAGACAGATTGCTGTAAGAGAAAGAGTGAAAAGCATTTTCAGAAATGGTACAGAATTTCTAATTTTATTTGAAAATGTATGCACGGATATGCTCCATAAACGGACATTATATTATAGCTATGCATGCACTGATCTTAATAGCTTAACTGTTTTAATAATTTTATGTGCACGTTTTTCTCTTGATACCAATAACTACTACAGTCTCCAACTACTTTATTTAGGTCTACTGGTTACATAGGGGCAGATTCACTAACTTCGAGTGAAGGATTCGAATGAAAAAAACTTCGAATTTCGAATTTTTTTGGGTACTTCGACCATCGAATTGGTTAAATTCGTTTGAATTCGAACGAAATCGAACGATTCGAAGTAAAAATCGTTCGACTATTCAACCATTCGATAGTCGAAGTACTTTCCCTTTAAAAAAAACTTCGACCCCCTACTTCGGCAGATAAAACCTACCGAAGTCAATGTTAGCCTATGGGGAAGGTCCCCATAGGCTTGCTAAGCTTTTTTTGATCGAAGGATATTCGAATCGAAGGATTTAATCGTTCGATCGAACGAAAAATCCTTCGATCGTTCGATCGAACGTTTAGCGCTAAATCCTTCGACTTCGATATTCGAAGTCGAAGGATTTCAATTCGAGGGTCGAATTTCGAAGTATTTTTAACTTCGAAATTCGACCCTTAGTGAATCTGCCCCACAGTCTTTCAAAAAGTTTGAAATTTGGCTGACTTTTGTGTCGGTTTTGTGTCTTTACCCCAGGGGGTCAAACATAAAGAATACAGTATATGGAGTCTTTAAAAAAGTGTTTTTTCCATTATTAACCATTATATATTGTCTTATTTAAAAGTCCAGGGTGAACTATATAAATATTTATGTGAGGAAATTACCTGGTGGTCTAGTGGGGAGACGGCAGGGACGCCCCCTCGGCGAGGATGCTCGCCGCACTGAGCAGGCTCTGTTAGGGCGCGCGCCTCTTCCTGGTTTATGCGCATGCGCGCTGACGTGATGACGTCAGCGCGCAGTGGCGCGAAATTCAAATGCTATTTAAAGGTACAGTTTTTCTTTATGCATTGCCCGTGATAGGATTTGTTCCTGGTGCTTCTGAGCCTTGTGCTAAATTCTGTAACCTGTTTGATTCCTGTTTTTGACCCCTGCCTGGCTATTTGACTACTCTGATTTCTGGATTCTGACCCTTGCCTGATTACTGACTACCGCTTCTGATTAACCCTCTGATTGACTTCCTGGTTTGACCCTTGCCTGCCTGATAACGTTTACTCTCTGCCTGCCTCAACTCGGCCTGTTCTGACTACTCCTTTGCCTAAACGCCTTGTACTGCGATCTTCTGTCCAAAGACTTTGTTTTACTACAGTCGTGCCCCTTTGCTTGCCAGAACTCCTCGCTTTGCTCCTCTCGAAAAGTCCAGGTGGCATCTGAGTACGCTGAGGGCTCCTCCCGAAGCCAAAGGCGGTCACACTACTGGTGAAGCCGAGCCGAGACCAGGGAGCTTGGCATTAATTCTGGTTTAGGGTGCCGACCGTGACAATTTATCTCTGTATCACATACAGTATGTACACTATTATGTCTGTACACTTAGATCAGTAGTGCTGTGTAGGAGGCTTAAGCTGGCCATAGATGCAAAGATCTGATCGTACAATCGAACTTTCCCATCTCCCCACCTGCCACTAACCATTCAGATCAAATAAAGTAGAAAAGAACAGATCAGTCGATGTTCTGCCCCTGACAGCAATCGTACGAAAGTTATGGCCGACAAAGCTAATGACAGTCTCCCTCTGAAAATCTTACGATGGGCAATACATGCAGAGATATTATCGGCAGCCGTCAGAGATCGTTCAACCTGTACAATCAACCAAACGACCGATCTCCACTGGACGAAAAATGTCGGGACTCTCCACACATGGTCCTAAAATCGTACGATTCCTCGATTTTACAATCTGATCTTTGTGTCTATGGCCAGCTTAACTCCCATCCATCCTCTTGCCCTCTAGCCTCTCTCAGTGTAATGCATTCTGGTCTGGATCACAGTGACATCCACTGGTGATTGCATAATGTTGAGTAACACTTCATTTGCTGAAATAGCTGCAAAGTCTATAGTATTTTCCTGTGCAAAATGTTAGCATGTTCAAAAGGGATTTGCCAATGCCAAGTGTGGGTTAGTGTAAATACTTTTTACATCAATGGGTATATCTAATTATATTTGTTTTTTTAAAAAGGAAATTCTCATTTAAGTATTGTGTGCATTTAATTTTGACATGTTTATTCAGGGGATTATCATTGGCACTCAGAATTATCTGGGTTCAGTTATTTGTCCTGCTGAAGGCAGGTTGCTGTCAGTCAGATCTATATTAGATAACCTGTCTGAATATGCAGGGGGTCATTTTATGTGCTATGTGCTGCCTTGTGCCTGCATAAGAAGTGTCCTAAATGCAAATGCTTTCTGAATGAGTAATAAGGGCTGTTATTTTGGGTCCCTCAGCACTTGCGCCCAGGGCATAATTGACTAAGGCCCTTATTTATCGACTTGCATCTGTTCATACTGGTTAAAGCAGATATGGCTAATGAGATCCAATATCCATATTATTCCAAATAATAACTAATAACTAATTTTTCCTCACCCAAGTATGGTGATTCAGTAGCTGGCACTCTGCCTTGCAGTGACTGGGTCCTGAGTTGGATTCCAGCTTGGGTGCTATTTCTAAGGAGTTTATATGTTCCTTCCATGTTTGTGTGGCTTTCCTCCCATACTTCAAATAAACAAACAGGCAGATTAACTGGTTCCTGATAAAATAATGAATTGCGTGAATACAATAGGGACCTTCGATTTCAAGCTCCTCTTAATAAATAATTAAAATAAAGCACTGCATAAATGTGCTGGTGCTTTATAATAATATACACATATCTATATATATATATATATATCTATATCTATATATATATATATATATATATATAAATAAAATGCAGATGATTTTCAGCCTTTGACATCTTGGCTTACAAATCCATTGAATGTATATATATATATACATATATATGTCTATATATATATGTCTATTTAGTGAGCGCACTCTTACCGGATTCCTTGCGATGTGGGTGCGTTGGTCAAAGCATTCTAGTACAAAATAGTAAATGAACCCGCACTCAAGTTTTTTGTGAAAAAAGTGTCCCAGTGTGGACCGAAACGTTGGATATGCATGTGTGAAAAAAACACTTTTTTCACAAAAACCTTGGAGTGCGGGTCCATTTACTATTTTATTTATATATATATATATATATATATATATATATATATATATATATATATATCTATACCACCTCCCATGAATCTAACCATGAAATTATATTGACTTATTAACCAAGTATTAGAAATGAATTTTATTTACAGTTCTTTTAATTTGTCCAATTACTTTTGAGCCCTTGAAATGAAGTGATTGTGTTAAGAAAGGCTTTAGTTCCTCACATTTTTATGCAATCTTTTTGTCCAACCCACTGAATTAAAGCTGAAAGTCTGCAGTTCAACTGCATCTGAGCTGTTTCATTAAAAATTCATTGTGGTTATGTACAGAACCAAAATTTAAAAAAAAAAGTTGTCTCTGTCCAAAGATTTATGGACCTAACTGTATATAAACATACAGCGCTACCTCAATTCAAGTTTCCCTCATTTTACATGTATGTATGTATGTTTTCACACATTTTATTGTCCCATTCTGCATGTTTAATATGCAGAGAGTAGTTAAGAGTAGAATGTCCTGTTAATACTGAAAAGGTCTATGTTAATGCAGAATGTCCGGTACCTATTCTTGGCTGCTGACCTGGATAAATGTGGTGTAGGATTAGGACTAGCATTCTGTGGAGTATCTGTTTAAACAAGCCGATTGCTGTGACACGCGGTGGGGGTAATGAATAATGATGGAAGCAAAAATCCCAGCACAGACATTATCTTAGAATTATTTAAAAAAGAATCCAGAAAGCCACAACCTGAGAGAGTGAAAGTGTTGGATGGCAGATGCAGGGAGCCTGTAAGAGTGAGAGTGTGTGATGCTTTTGTCTCCTTATATGGTAAAATGATAGGAAGGGGGTTCGCTGGGCTGTGAAGGCAGCCGCTTTCCATAGAATCCAGGATGCAGAGCTAAGATCAGACTGTTGGGATTGTGCAGTGACACTTTAACAGCTGTGCAGGCCAATCTCTGTGCACCTACAGCTGCATGTGCGGCCCTTCTTCTGAGATCTGTAAGTAGGCTTTTCACCTTGTTTATTGTAGTATGCTTTGTCAGTATCATTCTGTGTGCCAAGGCTTCCAGTGTGTGCATGTGCTTGCAGCAGGGGACTCAGGTAAGTACAGGATGAATGCAAGACCAGAAAGCATGGGTATTCATATTATGCTGGCCTTATCTACAGATGTGGATGCAGAAGGATTTAAAGGGAACGTATACCTAAAAGTAACATTTTGCCCAATGATAGAAAATTTAATGCAAAGCCACTTTTCAATTAGTGGTTTTTAACTTATTTGTTAATGCAGTTTTAACAAAAGTCATAGCAGTCATTATTTGTCTCTTTCTGCACGGCGGCTTGAAGCAATGCAGCAGAAGTCAGTCTTGCATGCTTCTTCACAGGTCTGTTAATCAACAGGCTTCAATTACCGGTACACTCTTTTAGAAGCCAGAAGCAGCAGTTCAGACAATAGACAGATACAGCTTTCAGTAGCAGTTACAAACCATGGATATTTGTATTTAATACATTGGAAGGTTGGTTAGAATTGCCTATTTCATAAGCCAAATTTTTATTTTTGGGTTTACGTCCCTTTTTATAAGTATAAAAGTGTAAATAAACACCCAAGCTAGAAACGAGTAAGTCTGTGTGATATATATGATAAATATAATGTATCTTCATTGCTCTCAGTGAGAATAAGTTTGAAGGACTGGGGAAAGCTGTCTAAAGCCTTTGTCAAAACCCAGTAATTTCCCCATTTTACTCCACAATGTGTGTATTTATAGCATGTACATAAGTGACATCACTGGAACTGATACAAGCTTACCTTTTTAATACACATGGAATATCCTTCTTTTAGATCAGGGAATCCCAACCTTTTTAACCCATGAGCCATATTCAAATGTAAAAAAAGTTGGAGAGCAACATAAATATGCAATAGGTTCCTGGGAGTGCCAAATATGGGCTGTTTGGCTATTTGGTTGCCCCTATGTGGATTCACAGCCAACAGGAGGCTCTGTTTGGCAGTACACATGGTTTTTATACAACTGAAATTAAAAAATAAACACCTGAGTTGAGGTAACTGGGAGCAACATCCAAGGGGTTGGAGAGTAACATGTTGCTCACAAGCCACTGGTTGGGGATCACTGTCCTAGATAAATGATAGATAGACAGGCAGACAGATATATAAACTGGCAGACAGACAGACACAGAGAGAAAGACATGCATACAAATAGACTCATAGATAAGATGAACATAGCTACATAGCCATACAGGTAGATGATAGATTGATAGACAGATACAGATATATGATGGATAGACAAGACAGAAAGACAAACAAATAGATAGACTGAAAGACAGACAGACAGACAGACAGACAGACTGATTGATAGATAGATAGATAGATAGATATATGCAAAGATGGTATATAGATGAATAAATAGATAAATTTATTAAGCTACAGAGTGATAGACAGATGATAATATATATATATATATATATATATATATATATATATACTAATAAACAAATAGACAAATTAGTTATCTAGCTAGCTAAGTAGATAGATATAGATATATAAATAGCCAGATGATAGAATTCTTATGACTGTCAGATGTGAAATGTTTTTCTTATTTTGGATAATGCTCGTCAATAGAAATAGTGAGGTTGACACATCAACATTTTATTGTGCTGAATATTGATTGTTTGTAGCCCTCCAACTTGTGCTACCTGAGCTGTATCCCATAAGCTATCTCACTTGCCCCCAGCAGCAAAAGGCACCACCTACCATTACGCCACTGGGTAAGAGAATAGAAAATTAGATTTCCAGGGAATGGCTACAAAGCTAGCATTGTACAGTCCTACCTTAAACTGAATTTTGGAATGTCTGAGTGTCAGATGACATACCATAATAATGGAACACTAACAAAGTTGAAGATTTAGATTTTATTGGACTTGAAGCAGCCTGGAATGTATTTTTGCTTGTATTTTACTTCCAATTAAATGAACCAGAAAAAGGCAAAAACAACAATAGGAAAAATATGTCATTTTCATTAGGAATGATCGGAATGATTTGTCCTCAGAATACAAGAATACATCTTGTTCTAAACCTATCCCTGTAAGGCTCCTAAAGAGAACTATCAAATTACATCTTAAATTATGGCACTGATTATGTAGCTCCTGAAAACTCTGGTCCCAAATTCCACAGTCTCATTAGTTACATGAAGCAGCAGGCTGTTTTCCCTATCGAAATCTTCAGTTTGGAACCAGATAAATGTGCCAGAACTCATTGGCTAGATTTTCTAAAATACATTCTGGGACAGAATGGAATTTGATAGGCTGGAAAATATCTTTGGCTAAGGACTACACAATGGTCAATGGTAAATTGTATCATGAGATGACCCATCTGCAAGGTTCCCAAAGTCTGGTTGCAAAGCTTGCTCCAGGTCTGGTACCCATTAGCTGCTGGTCCGCAAACAGCATTTATCAAATACATGTTAGAAAGAAAACACATTACAGGGAACCAAGACCTGGTGCAAATGCTTGGTCTTTTATTGCATCACCCCAATAGTAATTCCAAGACAGCCAGTAGACATGATCATTAATGAAAACAATACCTGTCCATCAGCACATATATTACAGTATGCTGGTGCTCTGCTTGACAACACTGGGCATGAAAAGTGTGTGTGTGTTTTCTAATTTAAAAGAAATGTATATATAATTTGTATTATCATTATCCATTAATTATGCAGATGCAACAGGTTATGCTTATTATTGTTTATGGAGCTTACAATCAAATATCCCTACCATGCATTCACACACACACACTAGGCCAATGTCATCAATAGCTTGCCTGTGTGTTTTTGTATTGTGGGTGAAAAATCCCACAGCTATAAAGAACATAAAAAGTGGAGTGCAACATAAATAAAATACCACCCATGGCTGGGTCCTACTCCTAAATTACAAATTTGCTGGCAATGTATTTGCTCGAAAATGTATAATCACCTTTGGTTCTGCCCCCAATCCCTGCTCTGAAGTCCACTCTGTCTTCTCCTGCACCTCTCTCCCCCACCCAATTTACCAAATTCCTGCTGCCTTGGCCCGATCAGTCTAGTGCCCTCCCTTCTACATTGTAACCCCTTTTGCATCATAACCTGCCCCTTTTTGCATCATAACTCCACCCTCCTAATCTTACGCCCTACCCCTGTCCCCTTTCTGGTGTTTTGTTCTAAGTAAGATGGGAATGCAGTGGGAATGAGCACATTCTTGCATATCTCAAGACAAAGAAGAAAATTATTTCGCAATTATTCTATTAAAAACACTGAACAATCTGTTTTAATTTAAGAGAACACATAAGTAGAAGCTCTGAAGACATAATTATATTTGTGTCTATTGTCTAATTTGTGTGCATATTTGTGCTAATACAGGTGTGCAACCTGTTATCCAGACTGCTCTGGACCTTGTGCTTTCCAGATAAGAGATATTTCCATAATTTGGACCCCCACACCATAAACCTAATACGATTGTTTTGCCTCAAATAAGGACTATTGATATCTTAGTTAGGACCAAGTGCGAGGTACTGTTTTATTATTACAGAGAAAAAGGAAATTGTGTTTAGAAGTTGAGCCTATAGGAGAAAAGCTGTCTGGATAACAGGTTTCTGGATAACAGATCTCATACCTGTAGATTTTATTTACAACTTTTACGTGTATATGTTCCTGCAAAGACTTTACCACCACGGTGTGTGCAATTTTGGAACACAATTGCTATGTTTTTTTTTATCCACAATGTAGAGTTTATTTCCTCACAATTCTAGCAGCATTGCAGCTGAGCACAGGGAAGTTGGCACATGATTCTTTGGGTGCAAGTCTGTTGCACCTACTGATGTAGTCAGCTGTCTGAACCCTGGATCTTAGCTCCAGGATTTCCTTGCAGCAATAGGTGCACTGGTGCACAATTTTCAAAATGCATGGGTACTCAGCATATCAAAGTACGTGTAATATTTAATGTTACTATATCCACAGCTCAGTTGCACTTGCATTTGTAACTGAACCCTAGGGCACACAGGCAGATTCGGGGAGATTAGTCGCCCAGCGACAAATCTCCTCTTCTTTGGGATGACTAATCTGCCTCCCCTGCCATCCCGCTGGCTAAAATGTAAATCGACGGTGGGATAGCACGATTCTTTTTCCGAAGTTGCCTGAAGTTGGAAGGGGAGGCAGGGGAGACAGTCATATAAAGTAATTACAAGTGTGTTGTTTTTCTGTTAAGAATGGCCATCTTTTAAGGAAAAGACGTGTTGTACTTATCTCCCAGGCCTGCCTTTATCTAAATGTAATTTTTCCTTAATGGGAAAACTAAGAACATTGAGTTGTTGCTCGTGGGCATCTCATGACTCTTTCTATTAATCTAACATGAGATACTGGCACGTAACCCAATTTAATTCAGCCAACTTGGACCATCACTACCAGCATCTGTGTCCTAACAGGAAATTAAGCAAATGCTACAAGATGCCTATATTATAAAAGTGATTTATGAGACTGGGCAACACAATGCAAATTGAAAAGTATATTGAGGCAATCTCTTAGCAGCCGAATTATTTAGCCTTTAGTCTAAGAAAAGTTTACTTTCTAATGGAGGTGAATGGAATGTACAGAAATAACAGGCAGGGGTCTTTCTTCTATAGTGTGCTCAGTGAGCTCGCATTTGGATTCCACCCCTCCAATATAAAAAAGGATCATGTTACATGTAATGTTACACAGATGTACCTGGTGGCTTCCCATTAACCAGAAGAACTCAAGCCAAGAAACACAGAATATATACATGATCATCAAATGTGCGGCTGGTATTTCCTATTTAAGTATCTTGTTTCTCTATGTCAGATAAAATACCTAAGGGGGAATGTAATTAAACATTGCAAGTTTTATTTAAAATGGTGTTTTTACGAATGTTTAGCGCTGCTCGCAATGTCAATTAATTCGCTGGCGAATATTGCGGAGCGCACGGCCTAGGGGCGCTCGCCCAGCGAATCCGGCGCTGACTAGGGGTAGACAGAAGAGGCACCTGCCTAGGGCACAACTATAAGCGGTCGCTTGGTAGGTACCTATCAAACGTATTCCGCCTACCCCTATTAAGTGTTTGATACACCTATGAAGCTCTCCCCTCCCTCCTCCTCCCCTCTCTGTCACTTCTCTCCCATCACTCTCTTCCCAATGCTACTGGGCATGCGTGCAGTAGTTCGGTGGCGCGCACACACGCGTTTGGGCGAATGCACACAGGGGGTAGCAGGCTAGCCAGGCGGGTTGCCTAGGGTGCCCGATCTGCTTGGCCCAGCCCTGGTATATGTGTATGTATGTACAGGTGTTTATATGTACATATATATTGTACACATAAATTAATTTTAGTTGTATTTTACACTTAACAGAGAGTGAAATATTTTCATGTATGTATGACTTAATGAAAATTGATGATGTTGGCTCTACCAGTTCCTCTTATCCATAGCCACTAACACATTTCAAGATTCTTTAATCCATCCACTACCCACCCTGAGAGTATTTGACTGTTACCTACCTTAAGTTTAGAGGAAAGATAAAGCTAAGAATTAAGCTGGCCATAGACGCAAAGATCCGATCGTACAAATTGAGGATTCGTACGATTTTCAGACCATGTGTGGAGAGTCCCAACATTTTTCGACCAGAGAAGATCGGTCGTTTGGTCGATCGGACAGGTTAGAAAATTTCTGATGGCTGCCAATAATATCTCTGCGTGTATTGCCGATCGTACGATTTTCAGAGGGAGACTGTCACTAGCTTTGTCAGACATAACTATTGTACGATTGTTGTCAGGGGCAGAACATCGGCTGATTTGTTCTTTAACTACTTTATTTGATCTGAATGGTAAGACTTTGATCTGAAAGGTTAGTGGCAGGTCAGGAGATGGGAAAGTCCGATCATATGTTGATTCGTACGATCGGATCTTTGCGTCTGTGGCCAGGTTAGGCAAGAAATGTTTCACATTATGTATTGTGCTTCTGTACCAGCCCATTAGCACCACAATCCTTTACCAATGAAGGGCTGTCCAGAATACATTGGGCATGTGCAGTGCCCCTTTATTCCATCTCAGCTAAACCCTGGACATAAAACAAGCAAAGTTTCTTGAACAAAGGCCTGTTGTCACTTGAAAGTTGCTTGTTTTTTTGTCCAGAGTTTAGCAGAGATGGAATAAAGTATTTTTTAATAGATTTTCAGCTTCTATGGTGCTGTTCATGATACATGATCATTTAAAGATCTGCAATTAGAAAGTATGCATCATTGCTGTAATAGGGCTGCTGTATAGAAAATAAACCTATAAAGCATATCATATTTTAATCTTTAGTTCTCCACTAACTGATATAATGTTATATATTAAATAAGGATACAAATGCTATTCTGCCTTATTGACTGTTTGTACTGAGCCTTATATTATAAGCAAGCTAAATCCTTGATCCCCAGTTCAGAAGATCTGGAGAGAATGCTCCAGTGCAGAAAAAAATGTTTGATTTTTTGACTTCACAAATGCCCACCCTGTCAGTCCCAGAGTTGTTCTTTTTAAATGAAAGTAAACGAATTTAAACCAAATATATCACGCTGGCTAGAAATGAGCTTTTTCAGAAATGCAGACTAAGTGCACAGTAAATATACAGGAAATGTATATTTCTGTGTGGCACTTTAATCTTTAATCTAAATATGATGAAAGCAGATTTGTATTAAATAAGATTTTTTTGTTTTCACAGGTGTTGGACCCTCAAGTTCACATTTATAGTTATATTACCTACAGTGAACAAAAATATTAGTATTACTACAGTATATTGATTTTAGAACCACTGTCTGTGTCTATTATACATTTACAGCAGTACATTTTTGGTATATTGGATATGTCAGCATCCCTGAAGGCCTAACTTTATATATATGGACCTCCCCACACCTAAAGGATTTCTGTTTGCTTTGCCTCATTAAACCAGTGGCATTTGCAGAAAAAAGAAGCAAATCTGAAGGGATTTTTGATGCAGTGGATAGTGGATTAGTAATGACAGGCCACTCTAAAACAGTCAAGACAGTGTTTATCTTCGCTTGTATGTGCCTAGTGCAAATATTTATACGGAGGCCAGGATTTTCCTACACATGCGAGTGTTTATATTTCATAAGGGTACGTGAAGAAAATGACAGATCTGATATTAATAAGTAGCTAATGAGTTTATGTAGCATTGCAGCTAAAGAGAGTGGAGCTCTTAAATACATTGACATTCCTTTTAGTGGTCTTGGGACACTTCAATAGGTCATTAAATTAAAACACCAGCAAGTAGATTTGTATGAGTGCAATAACCCTGAGCAACAAATTGTTATTTACACCCAATGTATTCTTTTCCCCCAGAGTTGCAGAATGTTGTACCAACCAATATGTTACAAACTGGCCCTCAGTACTACTGTAAATAATACAATGCAATTAGTATCAGTGTCAGTGTAAATGAGGCTCTTACATCCTTCTATTTGTACAAAATTTGCATATGATGCAGAATAGTAACTGAGGCCTGGACATACAGTATACCGTACTCAAAAGAGGTATGGTATGTAGGTATAGTATGGGATCTGTTATCTGGAAACCCATTATTTATTGAAATTACAGGAAGGCCATCTCTCATAAACTCCATTTTATCCAAATAATCCAATGTTTTTAAAATTGTTTCCATTTTCTCTGTAATAATAAAACAGTGCCATGTATTTGATATAATTAATCTTTATTGGAGGCAAAACCAGCCTATTGGGTATTTTTAATGTTTAAATGATTATGGTATGAAGATCCAAATTACGTAAGAAGCCTTATCCAGAAAGCCCCAGCTTTCCATACCTGTAGCTCATTCATAAGAGCTGCCATTATGGGTTGGCTGCACATGGTAGCAAGACTGACACAAATCACTTTATGCAAATCTTTTCTGTTTGTTATTTTTTATGGCTGCAAATTAGTACTGTGCATCCTTACTAAATGAAACATCACTGTATAAGAGACAGATAAAGGCACAATGTTAAATATCTTTCAAGCAGGATGTCACTCCCCCAACAACATTTTTCCTCCCAAGCTGCAGACGTGTAGGTATTCCCATTTGTTTGTTCTTTCTTCTGAAGCAAAAGAAAAATCTAAAACATCCCATATGATTGCATTACTTAACCAAAAAGTTCAGGGTAAGCATATGGAACAATTGGCGCTTGTTATGCGCAAAGGAATACGTTTGATTAAATATACAGGCATGTGCAGGAAAATATACAAGAACAAGATGGACTCTGTTTATTGACACAGGCGTAGGATAGCAGACTGCATGGCATCATTTGGAACTAATTGACATATTGCTTAAGAAAAGCTTACATTTGTGGTATGTGGTAGAGTTTTTCATTCCCCAGTGATGACAAAGAAGTTTGTTTCTTGCTTTCAGCTCCATCAGCTGTGCCAAGATCAAAAGGAACAGTTTCAGTCTTTTTTTATTGCAACAGGGACATGGGAAAATCCCATTTAAATTTCTTGCCAAGGTGATTTCAGATCTTTGGTTTGCAACAGAACCATTGTGCTCATATTTTGCATGGAACTGAGAGAATTACTTCCCACTCCCACCCAGCACTACTGCTGGATTTTGCAGCATGTATCTGGCAGTGGGCTGTGGGCTTTAAAAATATTTCTGCCCATCCTAGGCATATATATTTGGGTGCCTATAGTGAACCATGGCCCTGCCTGTACATTGAAAACCCTTTGTCATTAGCTGCTTCGCTTTCCTAGGAGTTAGCTCATTTCATACTGTACCACTAAAAAACTTTCCCTCTTGGTGCAAGAGTAAAGGTATGTGCCTCTAACTTACCACTGAGCAAAAAGTCAAATATGTCGTGCTAACCACTGCAATATACAAATTCACATTTCAAATTGATTAACTGTTTTTTTTTCTTTTAAAAGGTTAAGAGAAGTGTGGACTTAAAATGACTGAGCGCTTTGACTGCCACTACTGCAAGGACTCTCTCTTTGGCAAAAAGTACCTGCTGAGGGAGGAGAATCCCTACTGCGTGAAGTGCTATGAGAGCCTATACTCTAACTCATGTGAGGAATGCAAGAAGCCAATTGGTTGTGATGGAAAGGTATGATATATTTTCCAGTGGATGTATGGACTAATTCAAGAAGATTTGGTGTTTGCCTCAAGATAGCAAAAAAAAATTGTTCTAGGAGATAACGACTTAACAGCCAGCAAAGTATTTATTTGTTGAAGAAACGCCAACAAGAAGATTGTTAAAGTATCCAAAAATCTCAGACTGTGGAAGAAAGTAGATTTTATATTGAGATAAACCTACATTTTCTTTGTTTCAGTCAGTCTGTAATATTTTATAGATTAAGGCCACATAAGAATAAAAGGTTGGCTGTAAGAATAGGAAATATTTGTCTGCGAATGGATAAGGAAATGAAGTCCAAAAGCTGACAAAATAAAATAAATATACTGTACTTAGTGTTTCTTTACCTTTTTTCAGAGGACCCAGATAAAGTTTAGAAGTCAGCTGTTTAATTTACTATTGCATATTGTAGGGTCAGTCTGCAAATTGCTGTGGAATATGTCTGTGTGATATAAACAATAATACTGCAATATTAAAGCAAAATAAATGGCATTTCCTAGATAAAACCCCTGTTATAACAAATTAATTCTTATACATGAACCTGGGACACAGGCTGCAGCTGTGAAATAAGAAATACTTGTTTATATGACGGTCATTATGTCCATTTAAATCAATTGTTCTGATTACTGGGAAGGAATGGGGTCGTAGTAAAGGGAAAATTCATACTAAAACCCCATTAATTCATGTGCCTGTACCACTAAAATTTAAGTTGCTTGTAAAAGAAGGGTAATACCCAGGCAACTGGGCCGTTGGCAGGCAATATGTTTTTGGTACAGTTTCAGAATCCCTTTAATTCTGTTGGTGCCATTTACAGCTGTTGAATGTACATTAGCATGTTACTAGAACTTCAGCCTGGAGTAATAACTGGTGAATCATTTGAGTGAAGAGCCATTTAGTTTAAAATATATTTTTCATTTGTGCAGTAGTAGGAACTAAATCATAGCTGAAAATGGCTTGCATTTCTTCTGGTGATATCAGGAATCTGGAAAAGTTGGAAGAAATTCAGACTATTTGAGAAATATATAAATTAATCTGAGTGAACTTTTAAACTCAACTTTACAAGTCTGCTACTCAATGAAACTGGCACTATGCTTTCCAAGTTATAATAAATAACTATAGCAGAAGAAATTCGGATGCACACCTAAGATTGCTTTATCAAGCCTGATAAAGCTTGATAAAGGACCCGGAGGGTTCCGAAACGTTGCCCCTTTGTGATGTATACTTTGGGCTACAAATAAACCACTATTTTGGACACCACTGCAATCTTAGGTGTGCATCCGAATTTCTTCTGCTATTGACTCAATGACCCTTATGCGAGGGAAGGGTCTTCCGGATTAGCACCCTACACTTACAACAATTGTGTAAGGGATCAGGTAGAGCTCTTCATATTCGTGCATAATAAATAACTATAACAGATAAAACTACCTAGTGACAGGGTAGTGTGGAAGCAGAGCTGTATTGTGTAACACTGTTATTCCTGTGCCAGCAGTAATTAGGTGGCAAAGAGCTTTATTGATTACATTTAATGTATTTCCTCAGGATGTGCACTGACCAATGGGATTTTTCAATCCATGCTAAAATAGTCAAAGGGAAGCTAAAGTATATATTTTATTGCTTATTTGTGCTTAGTATAAGGGACTGTACCGTTGTGCTATGCCTCTGTACAAAGTAGTTCAGGTATGGGATCTGTTAATCAGAAACCCATTATTCAGAAAGCTCTGAATTATAGGAGGGTCATCTCTCCCAAAGGCTCAATTTTAATTATAAAATAATTAAAAATTTAAATATTTATTTTTCTGTAATAATAAAATGAAGTATGGGAGGGTCATCTCTCCCAAAGACTAAAATATTTCCTTTTCTCTGTAATAATAAAATGATAATAATATCTTAATTGGAATCAAGTAGAAAGTACTGTTTCATTATTACCGGGAAAAAGGAAATCATTGTTAAACATTTTGATTATTTGGATAAAATTGAGTCTATGGGAGGCGACTTTCTGGATAACTGGTTACCAGATACTGGATCTCATACCTGTACCTTTTAACTACTCCTTATTGGAGCCAAAACAATCCTAATGAGTATATTTAATGTTTACATGATTTTTTAATAATTTAAAATATGGAGTTCCAAATTACAGAAAGATGCCTTATCTGAAAAACCCTAGGTCCCAAGCATTCTTATTAATAAGCCTCATACCTACAGTATATAGGGGGTTTTGCTGTTGCTATTTTTGTCCTTTGCAGGGAGCAAGCTGGTCTTCTGCCCGCACTCCTGGGAGCAGAAAGACCAGTCAGTATGAGATTTGCTCTCCTACTGTCAAGAGCACTCAGTTTCGGACAAGATGGAGGTGCCCAGGGCCATGCACTGGTGTCATCGTGCTGTGCATGTGATGGTATCACAACGAAAACAGTGTGAAAACTCAAAATAAAAGTAAAACCAAGACATGGGTTTAATGCACGATAATAGGTTGCATGTCTTGGGGTGCTACTTAATTCTTTATTTACTGTTTCCTGTACTTTTGACTCTCTGCATTGTTCCTGAACATGACCAATTGCCGTCTGCCTTTGAACCTTTTGCCTGAATCACCACTACAATCCTTCGTGACCCCTTGCCTACCACATACTCGACTTTATATCTAGCGCTTCCTCCTGGTCCAGACAGTGTTTCAAAAACCTAAGCTTTAACAAATGTGTTAGTAAAAATTTGTGTTTTTGTCAGGAATTTCTTCCTAGTACGCCGTAAGCTCCCAGGAGGGTGTCACTAAAAAGTATAGAGAATTTCAGTCTTGGACCCTGTATGCTGGAGTGTTTTGCAAGGAGCAGACACTCCATTCCATTGTTCCAGCTCCGATATAGAATGGACTTTTCATAGAAGAATCTCCCTTTGGGAAGGTTTTTCATTACAAATAGAGGTTCGGGATGTTCTTTTGAGCAGGATGCAAATCAAGGAGACTATCTGTTGAGAAAGGACCTTCCAGTGAGGCTTGGTTGTTGGCTGTCACAGCAAAGAGAAGAGAGGAAACATCTAAGCAGGGTCCAACTGGGCCAACAGGACCCAGATCGCTCCCTGGGAACTGGTGCCGTCATTCCTGTTCCTTGAGATTGTGTCTGCAAAGAGGAGATGTGCGGTGGGGGGGTCACATTTGGAAGAGCTTGCAAATCGGGTGGTGGCCCTAAGGTGGCAGCCTGGGTGAGCCCTGAACACCCCAGTCTGGCACTGCATCTAAGTGATTGAAAATGAGGACAGGAGGCTCAGCAATCCCCTGAAGAATAATTCAATGGAGTGAGTAAAGGGAGTGACCTCAAAAAATTTCTGTTTGGTATGGCTGGAAGTCCACAAGGGGCAAGCTGGAACTTTCTGCAGTGGGAAGGACCCAGGCTCAGAAAACCTATGCCTAAAAAACAACTGATGGCAGGACCAACCTTTGAAGCTAACAAGGTGGGCAGGCTGTTCCTTAGTAGGTATTAGCAGGCCCGGATTAGTGGAAAGGCCACAAGGCAGGATTTTATGGGGGCGGCATGCTGCCCAACACACCCACATTGGTTCAAAAACACTGGGGATGTGCTGGAGATAAAATCATTTTTTAAATTTCCCATGCGCCAGTCACCATTGCTCCAGTCCAGATGATGACAATTTGCGTTAATAAAGGGGAGGGGACAGGGGAGACAAACTGCAGTGGGCCTAGGGGCACCCACTATGTAAATCCAGCCGTGTAGCTAGGTAAGATCTTATAATAGCTCACTTCAGGTTACTGAGAACCTTTGGGTTCTGCAAGTTAAGGTCCCCATAGACGCAAAGAACAATCGATTTCAGTGCAATCCGACCAATTCGTCAAATTATCGTGAAGTTAGTGGGAATCGAATGATTGTACATCTTACAATTTTTCGTCCGACATCTGAATGAAAATTGATCAGCCAGGTTAAAAAATCGGTCCCAGTGCAATCTATCTATGTTTGCAGGGCCAAGCAGGCAGCTACTCTCAGTTTTCCTGGCAATATCGCCTGAAATGGTCTTTTTAGTTAATGGACAAATTGTACATTTAAACGATCGTTTCGAGATAATCGTGGTCTCACGATAATGAAAAGATCTTTTTAAGATCTTTACATGTATGGCCCGCTTTAGGCAGTGGGAGACATCTCACTGTACATCCAGACTACAGCTGCAGACCTTGGATATAGAAGATAACATTAGTGTGGTAACTGTGAAATAAGAAGTGGTTGTTGAGTATTTAAAAAGGGGCACCAGTACTGTACCATTGTCATTCCTGCAAAAGGCTGTTACAATAAAGTCCTTCATGGGCTATATAAGTGAATCTACTTGTGCCATTTCTGCTTTCCAAATTTAATGTCGACATTTCTAGCTACAGGATCTCACTTGCCAAGTGAGGCCAAGAGCGTTATTTTTACGATCTATGTTTTGTATGCTAAAATGAGCATCCTGTTTCTTCAGTAAACTGCTTCCGAACATGTACGTCTGCTTTTTCTGCACTAATACTAGCAGGAGAAGAAATCACTGTAAACTGAGCAGCAATACAACTCCCTCATCAGAGCCAGGTCAGTGAATACCAGTTACATGTAGTATTAATAATATTTGGAATGAGCCCACTGATTTAAATGTAATCATCTGTAGCTAATATTTGTAAAACCTGCAGAGTGAAAAGCTCAAATATATGGTGGTAAAATGATCTGGATTTCTATAAGGCTTGAATGCAAATCCTTCTCTGTGTCATTGCCTCCAGAGGAGATGTCCCTGGTAATACCTTGGCAGTAATCCAAAATATATGTATTGTTTTAATACAAGGTTTTGGAAAAAGAATGGTGACATTCGTTATAAAAGCAGAACAAAATTTCTACTTCTATTATCTTTTATTAAATTTATTCTTCTATCTGTACTATTTCTAAAACATCTACTATCTTATTTTTGGAGAGATGATTATAATATCAGTTAAATACATTTTCTAGGTATAGCTCTTATTACTGTGTGAGTTGGTCAGTTTCATTAAGAGTAGGAAAAAAGGATGTCCTTCAGAGTGTTAGAGGGAAGGAAGAGGAGTTGTACTTGCACCTTCAGGTAACTGATACAGACAGCAGTTGAGAGAGAATCAATCAATCCCCAGCGAAATTCTCTGTTAATTAGTTCTTAGCTAGGATTAGCCATCTTATTATTGTTATAGGAGTGGGTCAGCATCCATTTAGTGCTAGTCAGGGAAGGGAACAGCTCAAAGCTCTAACAGGAGTTTAACGGGTTAATACCCTGGTTGTAAAAAGGTAGATGCCTGGTAACCGAGCATAAAAGCACCAGTGATAAGGAGGGTGTTTCTTTATAGAGAGGATCTCTATTCCACTCACAGTTTCCCTCACCAGACCTGGTTGCGTTAGACCATAGAACATTGCTCATATTCTTTATAAATATATTTGTTATAGTTAGTTATTTGTTATATAGGTTATAATGAATTATTTCCTGCTGTTCATATTGTTGTATTATTACAGTATGATTCATTGCTGCATAAATAAACATTCTAAAGAATTCCTGGCACCCATTCATCTCCACCTTTAAAACACCACATTATTTTTTGTAATCTAACTACAAACAGAGGTCCCTGCCATGAGTGGCATATCTTGGGTTAATCCCCTCCTGGCTTTATACTGTCATAATAGTGATAGCTTGAAACTTTGCTGCATGAGCCATACAGGTATGGTTCTAAAAATATCTTGGACAGCAGGTATTTTGCCTGACGAAGAGGGCCTGGGTGCTCCAAAAGCTTGCAATTTATACTTTTTAAGTTAGCCAATAAATGGTATCGCCAATCTTGAATTCTACATTATTTGTTTAAACTAGATGATAAACCTTATGCTGGCTGGAGGTCAAGGAGCCAGATTTTAAATGTATATATTATATCAAGATGCTCATTTTTATTCCTTTATTTGGCTAAACATTTGTGTTTTTGAGTGTCAGAAATGTAAATGGATGTTTTTTCTTCTGCCTCTGTAACTGAATAAGCAGCACACAGATGAGACTTTGCAGCTGGCTAAAGTAGCAGGAAGCTGGAAACAAGCCAGAAGGAACTCAGTGACTTGAATTTATTGTTGTTTTCCTGAAACCCTATTTCAGTTTTATCAAAATTTGATTTAGTGACAATTATATTTTTAAATTAATTTGTTATATGAAGACTTCCGGCCTGCAGCCCACCAAATGTTTGCGGCTGTATCTTCAGGATGATTGTGATGTCTGTGCACTTATTTAGCTCTAAGTAGAACATTAGAGGGATAGTTGTGCCATTTGTGTGAAGCCTAGAATTTGAGGGCACAGAATTACCAGAGCTAGATTTTAAGGGCACACTAAACATTATTTTTGTACTGAGTGCCAGGTTTGCATAATATATTATATGCTATATATACTGTAATATTTTATAATATAATTTATCAGTCAGTGTATAAAAATCAGGTTTGTAGTTTGTGTACTGAATGAGTGGTGTGCCATTTATAAGCACATGAAAACCACAGGTTACGGCCAATGGTAATCAAGGGTGTAGTAGAATAATGACCTCGTGCAACAACAGAACTTGCACTGCAGCACATGCCTTTATTAGTAATGATGTGATTGTAGAGTCCTCACTGTACTCGTTATTCAGGCAAACTGAGACCTGTATTAGGAGATAATGCACATTCTTATATTGTTGTAATGGGAGCAATTTTGTAAAACAAATATTTCATTTTGTAAAACAAATATATTTTCATAGAAAGATATCCTGCAGAACATAGTAGGATGAACCCCCACAGTAGACAACCTAAATAAAAATGGCTATTTATTGAGATAAAAGCTGTTCATTGTCTTTCCAGACAAGCAGACAGAATTGCCAGTTAGCGTGCAGGAGATTCAAGAGCAAGCCAAGTTTTCTGCACCGTCTGCCTCAGTTAATGTGACAGATTTATTCTGATCTCCTGGCTCAGTCAAGAAAATAATCTCAAACTATGAAAGATCTTTAGTTCCACATCACAATGGATACCAGATAGGCACATAAAAAGAGGTTGTAAGGACAAGAAATTATTTTCATAAATGCATCTTCATGATTCGCAGACCATGGGACCCAAAGCACATTTTTTAATGTTCCAGACGTCTCCTGATTTTAATTTTCCTAAAGGATATTACAGCTGCAGATCAAAACAGTGCCCAGCTTCCCGTCCTATGTTCAAAACTCAAGATCCAAATTAAATGGGGATTGACTGATTAAGTGATATAAATGCGTATTCTCACTCTGCAAATATTGTATTCTGACTGACTGTTAATTGGTTAATTGAATGTAAGTGCTCAGTCCGGAAAACTGGCGCTGGACTATGATTTCTGTGCCCTATTTGTGCAGTCTGACATGTCAACTACATTTATACATTTTTTGTAGATAATAGTGTGTGGATAGGATTGATAAATTTAGCCTTTAAGTGACCGTGGCTTATCCACCCAGCAGCCAACTGCCCTGTGCAGTGTTTCAAAATGATTTTCTCACAGATCAATGTGACTTGAACAGGTATAAAATTCTTCAGAATCAGGAATGCATGGGGTTGTGGTTTTTAATAATAACAAATATGTTTCATTTATGTATTCACTCATGTTTTGCAATTGTTGACCCTAAGGCCACAAGATTGGAAGAGCATCATCTGATCACCACTTGGGTGGCCAAATTAACCAAACAGCCAGTTAATTGCTATTATAGCCAACTTGAATCTGTACTAATAAATATTTTATGAAATAAATATCTGCTCACTTATAATTGTTGCCTAGTTATATTCAACTTGTACTTCTCCAGATTTTATTAAACCACAACCACAAACATCCATGGATGGTGACAGCTGTTGTTTAAGAAGAAAAGCTGTTTTGTTTGGTTCGAGCCTGAACAATATATTTCATAAATTATGTTTATATTTTTAAAAATATTACTTAAAAAGTAACAGCATTAACGGTGTATCATTCTTTTTCAGGATCTTTCCTACAAAGACCGCCACTGGCATGAATCATGTTTCCATTGCTTCCAGTGCAAGAAGTCACTGGTGGACAAGCCCTTTGCTGCTAAAGATGAGCACCTTGTTTGCAATGAGTGCTATTCTAATGAATATTCCTCCAAGTGCAACGAGTGTAAGAAGACAATCATGCCAGGTAAGGAGGGCTATTATTAAGTTATAGGACAGAGCATGGTATAATTCACTGTTAGAGTACATGTTGTTAATGTTTATGTATTTCTCTGACAGAAATTTAGAAGGTTATTTATTAAAGTCCGATTTTTTTTCTGGGAAAAAAAACCATTTTCCATAGAAAAAACCCTCACATTTTTTGTTTATTTATTAAACCCGATGGTGTTAAAAGTCAGAATAAAAAAGTACTCCAACTCCTGCTGAGTTCATGTAGAAGTCAATAGCAGATTTACTGATTTGCACTGGGTTTCTGAAAAAGTGACTGTATTCGGGCGTCAAAACCGAATAAGTCGTGGTATTCAGCCATCAAATCAGAAAATCAGTCGTGTTATAAGGGCGTCTAATCGGAAAAGTTGCGGTATTGGATTTTTTTCATTGAATTTTTTCGCGCACAAGAAATTTTCAGGAAAATTTATTGATAATGTAAAAAAGGGGGGTTGTGGGAGCACTCCAAGGCAAAGTAAAAATATATTAAAATACATTGGAAGTCTGGCCAAATTAACTAGAAACACAGAGAAAAAGAAGAGGGATTGATCAATGCACATTCCCTGGTCCCGTCTCTTTAGTAATTCAGTATACAGTTAGGTTTATAAATATTTGGACAGAGACAACTTTTTTCTAATTTTGGTTCTGTACATTACCACTATGAATTTTAAATGAAACAACTCAGATGCAGTTGAACTGCAGACTTTCAGCTTTAATTCAGTGGGTTGAACAAAAAGATTGCATAAAAATTTGATGAACTATAGCCTTTTTTTTAACACAATCACTTCATTTCAGGGGCTCAAAAGTAATTGGACAAATTAAAAAACTGAAAATAAAATGTTCATTTCTAATACTTCGTTGAAAACTCTTTGCTGGCAATGACAGCCTGAAGTCTTGAACTCATGGACATCACCAGATTCTGGGTTCCCTCCTTTTTAATGCTCTGCCAGGGTTTGGTTTCATCTGTCAAAAGAATGTTTTTCCAGAACTGTGCTGGCTTTTTTAGATGTTTTTTTTTTAGCAAAGTCCAATCTAGCCTTTCTATTCTTGAGGCTTATGAGTGGCTTGCACCTTGCAGTGCACCCTCTGTATTTACTTTCATGCAGTCTTCTCTTTATGGTACACTTGGATATTGTTACGCCTACCTCCTGTAGAATGGTGTTCACTTGTTTGGCTGCTATGAAGAGGTTTCTTGTCACCATGTTCAACCCACTGAATTAAAGCTGAAAGTCTGCAGATCAACTGAATCCGAGTTGTTTCATTTAAAATTCATTGTGGTAATGTACAGAACCAAAAAAGTTGTCTCTGTCCAAATATTTATGGACTTAACTGTATATGCAAATGCATGTATTTACAAAAACAGGGGTCATAAAAGCCACAATGCCACGTCAAGGTAAACCCCATATGGCAGTCCCTAACTAATAGTATTCAAAAGCTGGCACTTCCCTGCATGGTAACAATTTTTGGTATAAGTGTCTCATGACCTGGGCATTGGTTTCAATCAGAAGGCTTAGCCCTCCACGCTTTTGTAAATTCATGCATTTGCATAGATATTGTATTACTTATGAAACAGGGGACAAGGGAATGTGCATTAAATCCCCCTTCTTTTTCTCTATATTTATTAATAAACAGGGGGGGAAATCTGTGCGGATTTGGTCGGAGTCGTTTTCAGAAAATTGTGAGAACTTTTTGGATTTTGATAAATAACCCCCTTAATTCAACTGGGCACCAGTTGCATACATAATCATGATATAGGTAACATAGATTAGGATAATGTAAAAATGAGGAGTAGTGGGAGGTTCTTCACATAGATTCAAATGCATTTTCATCAGGAGATGGTTAGTAAAGCCACTGACTTACAAACATTTCATTCAGAACTAACAAATGTCTAAGATTTAGATATTAAACAGGTCAATCATAAGTGTTTTCACTTTTAAACAAGACACTATAATTAATTGGATATCTGTGTCAGAAACTATAAATAGCAGTGTGGAGTGTGTCGTTGCTGCTAGTTTTTTTTTACTTCCCTTTCCCAAAACATAATTAACTATTTGCTTTGCTTTCAGGGTTAAATTTCCCCATACAGATAACAACGTCAAAGTTTAATTCTGAGCTATAATGATAGATGTGAGCATACAGTTTCAGCACTATAAAAACAAAAAAAACATTGAAACCATTTATTAGCAGTGTTTAGCAGAAAAAAAGATTTGATTTACAATGAGTAATATATAATATAATGTTTTAGAATAACATATTTTACCAGTGGTCTCCAATTACGAAGGAAATAAAGTAACTGTTTTCAATTTCCAGTAAGAAATGACTGTTCTGTACATTGAGCAGAGACAGAAAGGGAGATGCAATTAAATGATTACAAATATATATTATTGTTCCAGACAGAGCATTTGGGAAGGTAACCTATTAGTTCCTAAGGTCTTTACTGTTACATCCTGAACACTGCATTTCTATTTCTGCCAGGTTAGAATCTGCAATCCCTCTGGGTGAAAAAAAAGAGGAAAACTTTGTCTGCATGTGAAATGTACAAAATATGCAGCTTCACATGTTTCTAATTTATCTTGACCACAAATGACTAGGCTGTAGCATGTCCGGTACAGACCTGCTGGGTTATATACAGTATAGTAGATTACATTTTCTTTTTTATTTGAGTGGGACAGTACAGGGGAGCTTATTTCTAACAAGGAAATCAGTTACATAGTTCAAACATAAATTTTAGTTTGCAATCCTTAAGCACTCATTAGAAATATTCCTTTTTATAACTGAAATGAAATGAGGAGCCTGCAGTTACCAGCCAGCTTGTGTAATTGTGCTGTGATGGGGATCTTAGTTGCTGAAGAATTCTGTACATCATTTCTTCTAATTTAGGAGAACTATATTGATCACATATTAGCACACACATTATTACCTTGTGCTAGAATGCTATTTAAAGCTTAGAATAAGTCTACTTTATATGAGATTAGAGGTAAGAGTGCATTTCCTGAAGCTATTTATACTTATTGGCTTCTGCTAGTATAACATACTATACACCATGTAATTTGGTACAATGTTCTCATTTTTCATTAAAGACATTTTCGAACTAGGGTGCAAGTGTTGCAAATGTTAGTTGGTTTTAAGTTTTTTTGGTGTCCCCCCCTTGCTTATAACAGTGTCACAGATATATTATTATTATTGGATTATGAAAACATCATTATTATTAGATTATGAAACATTGTATCAGCAGATCAGAAATAGTACCACGAAAATCTATGACAGCAAATAAGTGTCCACCATACTCTACCCTAAAATAACGTTCTTGCGGGCTTCCAGGAGAATCTAGAAGGATTTCTCCTCACCTTACCTCACCTTTGGGTCCCCTAGCCACAGCTTTCTGTCAACCTAGAGGAGGAAATAACCACAGTTTGATAACCTGCATTAAAATATGCACCCAGTGTCCAAACTATTTTACTTCCTCTCTTTATTGACGTTCTTCTGACTCTCATCATTACATATTTTCTTCACTTTTGCTTTACTGAGGATGATACTAGTTGAGACAAAAACAGTTGCATGAACAGAAAGGCCCACTGGGAAATTTCCTGGTGCCCTAATGGGTCAGTCCAACATTGATTTGTAGATATACTGCTAGTTCATTCAGTAACAACAGACATCAAACAGCAATTAGATGAGAGCAAATGTTGTCACTAAATATTCCAGCCCTTTTCTTATAGTACTTGTCAATGTATACGTGTTTTAGCCAATTTGCATTTGTTAAAAAACAATGACATTATTGAATATAATATAATCTATAATATAATATAATAGTATTTATTGAATATAATATATATATATATATATATATATATATATATATGTATATATATATATATATATATATATATATATATATATATATATATATATATATATATATATATAATGGCTCAAAAGAAGCTAGCACACACAGGACTTATGGAGAAAAAAAGGTTTTTATTTTTTTTCTGTTAAAATAAAAACCTTTTTTTCTCCATAAGTCCTGTGTGTGCTAGCTTCTTTTGAGCCATTGTAAATACTAATACTAATACATAGCTCTGCACCCAGACACCTTATACCAGTATACGTGGTGTGCCGGCATTTCCAGTTCTCTCTCTCTCTCTCTCTCTCTCTCTCTCTCTATATAAAGATTTTTATTTACGTTTCAACAGACCAGAGTATCAGTGGTGGCGGCATAAAATAAATGAAACTAGTAGCTTTGTTAGATTAGCTCAGACCATGTACTGGGCAACAAAAGCTAGTTATGCTGAAGGTCTACTATTTTTCTTTCCAAATGTACTTTGAAATTTAACATTCATTACCACACAGGCAAAAGATATATTATTAATAAGGCTTTCTTTACTTATCTACGCAAGATCCCATTATTCCTGTGTCTGATTCAACTTAGGGCCTTTTTCGCTAGGGCCACTATTTAACTACCAAACTGACATAAAGAGAAAAATTGCCTGCACACGGTTTGCTTTTAAAAATAATTGTTACAAAAAAAATGAGGTGTTAGTACCAAAATATGGCCAAATTATGTAAGATCACATGCCACGTCAAGGCCTCATTGTACATTAGTCCTACACTATCCATTAGCATTCTAAGTATGTAGTGCATTTAAAGGGGAAGTAAAATCTAAAATAGAATAAGGCTTGAAATGCTGTATTTTGTATACTAAACATAAACATGAACTTACTGCACCACAAGCCTAATCAAACAAATGATTTATGCTTTCAAAGTTGGCCACAGGGGGTCACCATCTTGTAACTTTGTTAAACATCTTTGCAAGATTAAGACTGTGCACATGCTCACTGTGGTCTGGGCTGCTTAGGGATCGTCAAAACAATATCTGCCAGAAGCCAATACAGCAAGATTGATTAATAAACAGAATATGCAGACTGCACTGGGTCCTGTGTTGTTATGTAAGCTAATGTGGATTTTATAGTTTTTGTAATGTTTAATACAAAATTTCAGCAACTCTGCAGAACCAGTGTCTGCAACAAAATAATCCTTCAATGAGAATCCCAGTTAATCTGTTTAAATCTGGCTCCGTGATCTTTGTCACTGCAGCTGGAGTTGGAAAGAGTAAAGGGGATGTAAAGGCAAATATAAAATCCAATATAAATCCTTACACAGTCGCCGACTGCTCTACAGGGAAACAAACAAAGCTGCTTCAGTTCTGCATGGCTGGGAAGTAATGTGTGGGGGCTACCCCTGTTCTTCATAAATATGATTGTTTCCCTGCAGAGCAGTTAGGGACTGTCTGACAATTCCTTTCCACTGCAGTAAATGAAGGGAGCATTTCACTGCATACAGTCAGGGTTCTTATAAAAACGGTACACATTTTTTAATTTAAGTATATTGGAGATAGGATTCTTTTTCATTAAAGAAAGTAAAAATGGGATTTTAATTTTTTGCCTTTACATGCCCTTTAAAATCAAGTCCCCCAGAAAACAGTGTGACTGAATAGTAAAACCAACAGTGCACTTACCCTTAACTCGGAAGCAGTGAGAAAGCAGGGAGCTTTTAACCCCCAGTCCATTAACATAAACCTGTAAACCATTCCCTTTTTAAAAAGCTGAATGGCAGCGATAGATAGGCAATGTTTGGCTACAAACATTGGCTATAGTTACCAAACTGACATGATGTGCAAACATAAAATATTGTATGGGCCATTTGTAAATATTGTTGTATTTTTTGTCCACGTGTTTGTTCTATTTTAATTACGGAAACAGATGCAATGTATACCTTATTATTATCAGTATCCTTTATTTATATAGCGCTGACATATTCTGCAGTGCTTTGCTGATATAAATTGGTCACATCATATACAGTATAGAGTCAATAAACATTTGTCTTGGCCTCCTACTTTAATTTTACCTCCTGTGTTACAGGAACTCGCAAGATGGAGTATAAAGGTAACAGCTGGCATGAGACCTGCTTCATTTGTTCCCGTTGCCAACAACCCATTGGGACAAAAAGCTTTGTTCCAAAGGATAATCAGAATTTCTGTGTGCAATGCTATGAAAAACAATTTGCAATGCATTGTGCCCAGTGCAAAAAGGTATTGGACATGCCATAACTATTATTTTAGAGAGCACAATAGCAGTGAAACAAATGAAAAGAACAACACATAGAAACAATAAAACCCTATGATCTTCTACTGAAAGATAAATGCATCTCCCAGAATGACAAAACTCGCAAAAGAAAGCAAACTTATGAGCAAACAAGATACGTCAATGATAAAAAAAATTACTCACAGAATACTAAGAATACCCATTTATTGAATCATTACTACCATATTTATTTATCTATTATAAGAAATAATACATTCTAGAAAATATAAGGATATTAAAAGTCACCTTAGAGTTCAGTGACCTGTATAACAACACTCAAACATTGTGCATCATTATGACTTTTTTCAACATCTCTGTATTTTTTCAGCAGTAGTAATATTATTTTCTTTCTACTGTGTTTTTTTTTGCTTTCTTGCCATATAGGCCATCACTACAGGAGGTGTTACATACCGAGACCAGCCTTGGCATAAGGAATGCTTTGTTTGTACAGGATGCAAGAAACCGCTATCTGGTCAACGCTTCACCTCTCGTGATGAATTTGCCTACTGTCTGAATTGCTTCTGCAACCTGTATGCCAAGAAATGCGCTGGATGCACCAACCCTATAAGTGGTACATATGTTAGATTATTAACATTTTATATTATATTTTCAATCGCTAATAGTATCAATGAAGCAAATAAACAAAAGAAAGTGATAAATAAATATGTAATGGCACAGATGAATATAATCAAATATTTGGCACCTGCAGAGTCACACACATGACTAAACTAGTGTTTTATTCCATAAAGTGGCGCTACATATAGACCATTAGTTGCTGGTCAAAATGGAGCCATATATGAAATCATCAGTAGTGAATGTAGGACCTATGGTTTTCAGAACAGGTAGAATTGGCACAGCTGAGGTGTCTATCTATCTATCTATCTATCTATCTATCTATCTATCAATCTATCTATCATCTATCTATGAACCTAATAAGTAATGCTTTTCAATAGAGTTAGCCCATCAGAATATCTCAAGCCACCCATGACATATATTTCTGTAGACAGAAGTACATGTGTTCCTAGGTGTAATAAGCAATTGTAATTTCTAATTTGTAATTGTAGCTGTAATAAATGCTATTATATCCCTAGTAGATGCATTATATTAAAATGTGGATTATGTTGACGCTTGACAAGTATATGTAAATAATAATGATAATAATAATAATAATCACATACTGCACTATTAATGCCATACTACCTGTGTTCATACTTACTTTTTTTATTTCTCTTTTCTTAGGGCTTGGAGGAGCCAAGTATATCTCTTTTGAAGAACGTCAGTGGCATAGCGATTGCTTTAATTGCAAGAAGTGTGCTATTTCCTTGGTTGGACGTGGTTTCCTTACAGAAAGAGATGAGATTCTTTGCCCTGAATGTGGCAAAGACATATAGTTTAAAAAAGGAATACATGAATCGACATACCAAGACATGACATCATATATATTATATTCTCATAAAGATATCATATGCTTTTTTTTCAATTACATCAAATATAGATAATTTAACATGTATCTCTCAAGGGTTAACATTTCATTCTCAGGCCATCTACATAACATATCATTGCAAAAGTGTAGGCTTGCAGGTTATGGAATACTTTATGGTAAAACTGTACATTGTGATAAATTTAGCAGAAAGAGACTTTTGACACTGAATGCACTATACTGAAAACTTTACAGTGAATGTATTTGCCAATGCTGACAGTCTTTTGGGTGCCAATCAGTTTCTAGTTGTCACATGTGCAGAGTTTTGGAGTAATTTTAAATGCAGGAATATGTTCCAAGTTGTTGCAATACATTTTTTATTGCTGCCTTTCCTGTAGCATCTGGTTAAAGGAGCAGGAAAACATTAAGACAAAAGTAGGACTTTAGGGTGGCCCACATTCCTACAAACCTTGGGCAACTAGGCTAATATATGTTGTAGCCTATATTTTATCTAGGTGACAGGTTCACCTAGAAATGGGTCATTTCAAGGACTTTATAGTTCAGGATTTTACTCCCAATCATAAGCAGAAAAAGATTATGTTTAGAAGCTTGCTTATCACATACCAGTAACAGATTAATCACATTAGAAAATTGTAATTGTCCACTGTTTCCATGTGATCTATATTTATTTCTTGCACACACTGTCAAATCATCCACTCAGTTGTGCAGTGTGTTTTAAAGCACCAGTGATTATTATAAGAAAAAATCGAGTTAGCTTTTGTTAGACTGGGAAAAGCCCAGTTTATAACTGCTGTATATATATAGTCAAGGTGTTATTCTATGTACACTTTTTCTATTTTCAACAATGTTCCAAAGATAAGAAGAGATCATTGATACTGATACCTGCATAGCAATATAGAGAGTACTCTCTTAGCCTGTTGCACATGCACTCATTATTTCCTTCTCCTTCTGTATGTTGTCTCACTTGAGTGAACACTCCCTTGCAGCCCACTTTAAGGTTCTAGGTTTCTGTGTTCCCCCTACCATCAAAAACACCAGCATTCAACATTTATCAAGGCATCAATACCATGAGGTGCCTTAATCGGATGAGCACAAAAAATCAACAGTTGGAGGAAACATTTCCCTACATTGCATTTTGTTTTCTAAAGAACTGTTATTGCTGTTATTAATTTGACTATTTGTGATATTAATATACCCACTAGGGGCTGATTTATTATTGCTCAAAGATAGGGATTAGTAATATCTATGTAAATAAATGTGGATGTGCTCTTTATCACAATACATTTCAGATACAGTTTAGTATAAATGTGTGTGCTTGTGAAATGGGGTGTGCAGCTAATCCTGCATTAAGTGAACCTGTCATACCCAATACCTGTGCAATATCTGCTTAAATTAAATTTAAATTGTATAAAATGTTTTATTAGCAAATGTGCATGTGTTAAATGATTACAAGATTGAATGCATCTGTGTTCCATATGAAACTAATAAATTAAAAATGTATTTTATCTGTCCCTTAAACATTCTAATATGAACTTTCCCACCCCAAAGAATGGGCCAAATGAAAAGCTTCACACAGAACAAATCCATTGATTGCCTTTGGATTCACATGGAGTCAGGCCCGCAGTTGGTGCCTCTTTAGTTTTGACCACCATTCTTCTAGTACTGTAAATGCACAATAAATAAGGAGGTAATTATTTTACAGCAGGGAATAATGGGACAGAAAGCAAAATTTTATAGTTACACTGATTCTTTCTTAATTTTTAACATGCATATATAGTTACATAGTTAAATCAGGTTGAAAAAAGACAAAGTCCATCAAGTTCAACCCCTCCAAATGAAATCCCAGCATCTATACACACACACCCCTCCATACTTTCACACAAATTATATATACCCATACCTATACTAACTATAGAGTTTAGTATCACAATAGCCTTTGATATTATTTCTTAAAGGCATAAAAATTAACACCAATTATTAACAGATTTTTATGATTTAAATGTATATTTCAATATTACATTTATATATTTTTTTCAAAACAATTCATGTTGAACACAGGTGTTGTATTTTTCCTGACTACTTGATGTCATCTCTCAGAGCTCTGTACAATTCAAGTGTTTTCATTGACTTTTCACAAAAGCAGTGTCAGACATGGTGCTGTGTAATCCTGCTAACTGCAATGCATACTGGAACTTACTGTTCCACTTGTCTCTGGGCCTCCCAAAATCAGGAATCCACCTATCTGGCTTTGTGGCTGCTGAATCTGGCAGTGGGCCAACATTAAAACACTGAATAATTTCAAATGGACACTTGCTGAAACTCACATTTTGATGGTTGCAGAAGGTTTAGGAAATGGGTCAACCATCTAGGATCACAACAAACTTTTGACCCTATATCTAAAATAAACCAATATTTATGATAATACCCAACAGGGTCAGACTGGGGCATCTGGGGCCATGGCCAGAACTAGGGGTAAGCAGAAGAAGCACCTGCTTAGGGCGCAGCGATTTAGGGGCGCTGAGCAGGTACCTGTTCAAAGGTCTTCTGCCTACCCCTAGTTCAGGTTTGCTCCCCTGCTGCTCTCGCCATCCTCCTCTCCCCTCCCCTCTATCACTCTCCCCTCCCTCTGTCACTCGCCCCTACTTCCATTGCCCTTCCCCTCCCCATCATTGCTCTCCCATCTCTTCTATTATGGGGCATGCACACTCGCACATGCATGCACTTACGGGAGGGGGGCGGGGTAGCCGACCAGGGATTACAAACTCAAGGGCCCTCCTTCTGGTGTCTGAAATCCTCACCATCCCTTGTACCTTTAACCTACCTCATCCTGAACTTTCCATTTGTGATCACAAGAGAGGGGGTGGTCTGGGCGGGGGAGCTAGCCTGGGTCAGTGGTTCAAATCAGCTTGAAAAAGGAACTAAAATGTTCTGAAAGCTTGCTATAATTAAATTAGTTAGCCAATAAAGGTATCACCTTTCTACCACTTTTGTTATTTTTTATTTCAAAAGGGTTGCCCTGTAACATTTTTACTGGCTAACACGGTACAGCAACTTAACCTGCAATTGCAATAATTTAGAAATTACCTATGTCATATAATAGTGTGGAAAAGTCTTACTTACAAAATTCTGAAAAGAATAAATCACTTACCTTAATAATAAAGGAAATGGCTCCTACGTGCACTGCTCAGGTGAGAATTGTGTGGTCTGCTCGTGGTTATTTCCTTAAGCAATTGGCCTTGGTTATCAATAGTAAGTGTCATCAGTCAAAATCCTTTGTGCGCTAATGCCATACATACTGTATACTTAAAAAAAAAAGACTGCTAATTATCATACATGGCATACATTTTATTTTGATTTATGGTGCTCACTGCAGCAAGTTTTTTTCCGATTGAAATGAATGGTGTGCTACATGTGCTTCTGTGCTCCATTTACATACAGTATATGTATATATTTGATGGCCAGGGTATCATGAAAGAAATATACATTTGTTCCTAAAAAAAAGATTTATTCATTAAAATATATAATCTAATAGGTCCTGGCTCTCATGAATGTGTGATTGCATGAATTAATGTGAAGAGGAAAAATGATCACATAGTCAGTATTATTTTACATGGATTGCATTGCACTATATTGTTTTTATTTTTTTTGCATAAATAATTTATATATATATATATACAATTTGTATGTATATATATATATATATATATATATATATATATATATATATATATATATATATATATATATATATATATATATATGCGTCCTGTGGGTATCAGCACTCGATACTTGTATGAGTTTGAGGTGCAGGATCAAATTAATGATACAGGTGATGCAAGGATCAGCACACTCATTTGTAGAAAAGTAAAGTGTATTTTATTTCAACACAGCATTGTGTCACAATGCTGTGTTGAAATAAAATACACTTTACTTTTCTACAAATGAGTGTGCTGATCCTTGCATCACCTATATATATATATATATATATATATATATATATATATATATACAGTATATATATATATATATATATATAAAATGTTTTAAACACACTTTGGCTACTGTTTTATATACATATATATATATTATATTTACAAGTGAAGCCATGTTCCTGAGTAAAATTCTGCTGCTCTCGTTTTGATGGGATTTTTTTTAAAGACATATTTTACAGGTGAAATGAGTGGTAGAATTGTATCTGGCAGACTGTAGTGAGCCCTAATGTCACCCTTTAATAAAAATATGCCTCAATGGGTAGGACCAAGAGGAACATAAATTATCTTTTGCGTAGACAACTAGTGGTATACCCTTACCATAAAGAGGATCACTGCACCACACCCTTTTAGAATGAAAAGAACTTTCATTTGAAGCAGTGTAGGTGGTTCTTAACACTGAGGTTGTGGAATGCACTGACGGATGATGTTGTGAGGGCTGATTCTGTTATTAAGAGGAGCTTGGATGATTTCTTGGACAAGCAGAATATCCATGGCTATAGTGATACCAAATCTACAATTCATATAGTTATTGGTGTATGTAGTTTATATGCTGCAAGGAGGGGTGGCCTATCAGCTTCTAAATGTGGTCATATGTGTGAGATGGTGAGTTATGATAGCAATGGCACGCAGTTTGTGTATAGCGCATTACACATTGATACTGATATATAATAGTATCTGCAAAAAATGTATACTATATTATTTTATACTCACTTCAAGGTTGACAACACCTTGGTACACATTTATCATTAAGACGCCCAAGGGCCCATGCCTAGGGTGATGGCTTTAGAAAGGCAGCCCAAGGTTGCCTATATGGTAAATATATAGTGAATCCACCCAATCTCCCCAGCCCATTGCGGGACACTTGTGGCTAAATCTGGTGTAAAACTGGGGGATGGGGTACCTGGACCCTGTGATTGGGACATATGCAGTTACGTAGAACTGGCTGCACTTGTCAATCATGGGCTGAGGTCCAGTGCCAACGCCAGCCCTGGTAACAGCTTTAGGGCTTTTGGACTTATTTACGCCTGCTCTGGAGTGATAATTATTTTCAAATAATCCTTTTTTTTTAATACTTGAGCCATATCAGGTTTTCTTGCAATCTCATCATCCATTCTCCTTTCAAACTTCTAACAAGATGCCCAGTCCATGTTGATGAAATGTAGACACAGAGCCTGATGCAATCACCAACCCCATCATATAAACAGCATTTTCAGCTCTTTGCACAATGAAACCCTGTTTTCCATATGTATGGCAATAGGTTCTATTGAATTAGAAACGTCTGGTACATGAAGCCATGAGAAAACTAAACATCTCTGTGCTGACATTTTAACAGAGTAGAAATTGGTTTCCATGTTTTCTATTTAATTCATTTAAAATGTCAGACATTTAATTACAAAATGACATTACAGTTGTATAAACACAGTTCAGTTCCTTATATCACCTTAAACACCTTTAAAAACATTGTGTGACTAACATGGTATTAAAACACAAGCTGC